>CABHPH010140675.1:0-47875 GCA_902168325.1 Peromyscus nudipes | reverse complement strand
CCTACTTTTATGTAATAGTAGTTAAAAACATAGTTAAAAGGGAGGTTTATTTTGTGGGGTAACTTACAAGTGAAGGGATAGGTAACAGGGTCTGGTAAAGGTGTGGCGCAGTCTGGAGGTGTTCTCTGGAGAACTGTGCTGGGTCTACCTCCAGCGTCCAGAGTCTAGGAACCAAGAGAGAGGGCGCATCTGGATCTCAGGTCTTCAGGGTCCTATCTCGGCCCCACCTTGTAGGTGTGACAGTTACCGAAGCCTCAATGGGGTTTGAAACTTCCAGATCAAAGCGGGAATGGCTACCCACTACACTCTATCCTGTCCTGTCTCACAGTCAGTTTTAAATAACCACTCAGAGGCTTAATATTAATTACAGAATGTTTGGCCTATACTTCAGGCTAATTACTAACTATCCCTTACAATTTAACCATATTTCTTATTTATGGCTTTGCCACATGGCCTGGTACCATTTCTCAGCACGGCATGGCCATCTTGTTTCTCTTGTGTCTACTGGTGACGTCTCTTTCTCTCTCTGCCCTTTCTCATCCCTGTCTCTCCATTTGGCTTTCCCTCCAAGCTTTATTCTCTCTGGCTGTAGGCCAAATCAGCATTTGTTATCAATCAATGAGAGCAATGTACATCCACAACATACGGAAGTGTCCTCCCACAGCATTCCCTAAAGATAAAAATAGGGAAAAGACAATGAGGTTAGTGTCCATTCTGCGGGGCTTCTTTGATCCTTACACAAACAGGATTTAACCTGTTCCACATATGCTGATGAAGAATGAGCATCTTATTGAATGCTTGAGAACTCTTCACAGTTAGCTCAGGCCAAAGTAATTTGGAAATATGGTTTACCAAAGCAAAGCTCATTATCTTTGTTACTTTTAAAGGGATGTTTAAGAAAAAGGATATCTTATTTTCTAGGCAGCTTTTAGGTTCTAAGGCAATGTGTCTTATAGGATAATTTTTTAAATTATTGGTTTATTTTGAAGTATACAATACTTTCCCATTCAAACAAAATCAAAATTTATCAGAAGAGATTTTAGCCTTTGGTAAAGATGGGACACCATGGTACCTGGATAAGTGTGTGTGTGTGTGTGTGTGTGTGTGTGTGTGTGTGTGTGTGTGTTATGCAATAACACTGAAAAAAGGCCATGAATTTAAAAAGAGAAAGAGACTTATATGGGAGTATTTAGAGAGATGAAAAGGATGGGGGAATAATATAATTGTTATGATCTCAAAAATAAAAGAAATAATTTCAAAAGTAGAAGAAATATTTTTATTGAACACAAAGAAGTAATGCATTTCTTAACTTTTATTTTTTAAATAAAAATCACTTTATTGTAAAGAACAAGCAAATAACATCATGCAGATAGATTAATGTATCCACTAAAACAACTTCTTACACAGACTCAAAGTCTATACATTTCAATGAACTTTTCTATACAGCTAGAATATCCATTCTGATATTATTGGCCTTCACTTTGGATTTTTCAATATTTCTATCTATTACATTTTTATTGACTTACCCACCACAAAAACCAACAATCTACCACAGAGTTAAAATGAATAAATCAATTAGCTTTACATTCTCTTTTGAGATACATTTTTCCCTTTCCCACATTCCATTCTTCAGGTCAGCTAATACTATCTTTTTTTTTGGTCTTCTTTTTACTTTAAATTTAAAAGTTCTGCACAGCAAATGGAACTACCAGAAGTTCATACAGACAACCTATAGAACAGTTGGAAAGCTTTCCCAGCTGTACTTCAGACAACGGGCTAATGTCCAGAATTTACAAAGAACAGAAATTAAATACCACAGAAATAAAATTGCCAATCAACAATAGGGCAATTTTCAAAGAGAGAAACATAAATGGACAATAACTATTTTAAAAGATGTTTAATATCCCTAGTCATCCAGGAAATGGAACTAAGAGTCCTTCGAGAGCCCACATCACCCCAGTCAGAATGGCTTTCATCATGAATCTGACAACAAATGGCAGACAGGATGTGGAGAAAGAGGAACCCATGGCCACTGTTGTTGGGTCCACAGTAATATAATCATCGTGGAATAATTATAAAATAGAAATACAATTTGACTGAAATATTCACACCTTGGAATACACCCACAGCATTCCATATCCCATCACAGAGATGATTTACCATTGATCATTGCTATTCTTTCACTATAGCAAGAATGCAGAATGAACCTAGTCCACCACACATGAATGGATAATAAAACCATGATGCATATAGAAAATGAAATCCTATTTAGTTTTGAATAAAAATGAAATGACAAATCCATGCAGGAAAATGGATTGACTTAGAATGTATAATAGTAAAATGTATCACCCAATATCAGAAAAAAAAATCATGCTCCTCTTCATATGTGTAGCCTAGACTATAATATACATGTATATATGTGTAAATAAATGCATATAAGATAAATTATTTTTTAAAAGAGTTTTAAATAATATGTATAAATTACTTTAGGTTCAGAAACTTATATTGTTAAACACATAGCTTCTTTATTTAGGTGGATATACAATTTAAGAATAATGTATTATAATCATTTATTAAGAATAGAAAAGCAAATTTTACAATATAACATTATTAACAGTATCATTTTTATTTTTTAGACAAAGTTTATTAAAGTTATTAAATGCAGGCGCAAAGCTACACAGAGAAACCCTGTCTCAAAAAACCAAAAAAAAAAGTTATTAAATGCACAACAAATGACAATTCCCATTTTACAGATTTTGTTTGTTATACACAGCAACACAAGTTTGTTCCATCAAGCAAACCTGTTTTAAGTATATCCCTCCATGCCTCACTACCTTCTCTCATATCTTCCCAATAAGTCTGCATTTTAAAAAATTTTATTTTTTGTATTTGTATGTTTGGCCAATTTGTCCACATGTACCCCACACGTGTACAATGACTGTGCAAACTAGAAGAAGGTTTTGGATCCCCTGAAACTACATTTATGGAGGGTTATGAGTCACCTGTGTATGATGGAACTCAAACCACATCTGGATGCTGTTCTTAACAGCTGAGCCATATCTTCAGCCTTCAGTTTTCTAATTTTAAATAATTATGATTAGGTTTCATAGACAGAGCAAACATAAAAAGACATTAAATAAAATTTCAGAAATCCAAATTAAATAGACTTTAATGGGACATCAAACCCAAAAGTTACAAAAATGAAATGTGTACATTTATATTATTCAATATACATTATGGTTATGCATATGTTTCCCCTTTTAAATCATAAGTGGAATTTCTGAAGCATCTTTCACAGGTTATCCTAATCCATACATAAGATTAAAAATAAAACAAAACAAAACGTTCTAGTCTTTTAAGAATATTCACCTGGAGAGACAGCTCAGCTTTTAAGAGCACTGACTACTTTTACAAAAGACTGGATTTCAGCTGCCAACACCCACATAGCGGCTCACAACTCTCTGTAGCCCATATTCCAGGGTTCTTCTTCTGACCTTCTCAAGCACCAGACATGCATGTAATATACAGACATACATGCTCACAAAGCACACAAAAGCATAAAGTAAAACAAACAAATCATTTCAAAAAAGCTGTTAGAAGAAAAATATTCAATTTGTATGGGTGATTTTTAGAACAGGGAAATGGATGATTTGTTTAAGGTTAAGCAATAATATCATTCTCTAGAGAATGGCAGTCAAGAAGCTACTTCCCCAATGCAGACAAAGGAGCCACAGTCTCAGAGGCAGCTGAGCTACAGGCTTGCCTCTTTGTCTGGAGGTCATGTAACCAGAGGAAAAATTCTCTTTAAAACAGATATTAAGCCGGGCGGTGGTGGCGCACGCCTTTAATCCCAGCACTCGGGAGGCAGAGGCAGGCGGATCTCTGTGAGTTCGAGGCCAGCCTGGGCTACCAAGTGAGTTCCAGGAAAGGTGCAAAGCTACACAGAGAAACCTTGTCTCGAAAAACCAAAAAAAAAAAAAAAAAAAAAAAAAACCAGATATTAAGTCTTATCTTTACAGAGTGCATGAGGTATTTTCTTGATTGGTTTAAGGTCTCACCAAACAGACAAACAAAATAACTTACAAAGTAGATTCTGAGTCATTTTTTCTTCAAAATAGACAAGATCTTCATCATTCATGTGACAGAGATCACAAATGGTCAGAAAGACAAACCAAATACTCAATCACTGTTGTCACTAATAAGGATTAGTGCATGAGTCATACAAAAACAGCATAAAAATCACAGAAAAAAATAGAGACAGACAGAAAAACAGACTGGAGGTCAATGTTTAGAGAGTTCTCTTGATACTGAGTCTCTCTGGTAGAGAAGAGAGAATGTATCTTGGCATAAATAGCCCCAGAGGAACATTTATTTTTCAAAGAGTACAGTTTGTTTGGTTCTATCAGGTGAATTCAGTTGAGTACCCCAGAAAGTAAGTAACAAAAATGAAAAATAAACTTAGGTTTACAAACCTAAATCTTATACAAATAAGAAGCAAGGGCTTGTAAACAAAGCGGGTCCGACACAGATATGAACTCACAAAGATTGAAGCAGCACTAATATTGCAAGCCTGTATGTACACCAGATGGGGCCATAGAGAGAAGAGACTTGTATGCAAGCCCCCATCCCTTTCCAAGGAGCTATCTCCAATTCATAACCATTCACAGATGAAAAACAAATTCTAACAAAGTATCACTGGGGATGAGCAGGTCCTATATCCAGCAGTAGATGGCTAACACAGAAAGAACTTGATAGCATATCTGGAGGTTCTTTGTCTCAAAATATTTTGTCAGTGTAACACGAATCTTAAAAGGTCTTATAATAAAAATCCCAGAGCTGGATATTGGGGAGAAAGCTGAAAAATCAGAGAAGCAGACCAAGCCACAGCCAACCTCACCTCGCTAACTCCTCAGCCCATCCTGTTTCCTCAGACTGAAAGCCTCTGAGTCCTTACCTAAAAGGGTCTTAGCTGAACTGTTTTGGTTCCTTTTCCTCATGCCTTATATACCTTTCTCTGCCCTGCCATCACTTCCTGGGATTAAAGTCTTGTGTGCTTCCCAGTACTGGGATTAAAGCTGTGTGCACCACTGCCTGGCTCTGTTTCCACTGTGGCCTTGAACTCACAGAGATCCAGACAGATCTCTGCCTCTCGAGTGATAGGATTAAGGGTGTGTGCCACTACTGTGTGGCCTCTATGTCTAATCCAGTGGCTGGCTCTGTCCTCTGATCCTCAGACAAGCTTTATTAGGGTACACAATATATCACCACATGCCAGAGCACTTTTTTCTTAACTTCTCATGTCCTTTGAGTACATATTATGACTTCTGGTTCTGTGTGTTTGTGGGATTCCTGTGTATAGGAATAGGTGTCTCTGTATCTGTGTTTATCTTGCTTTTCCTTTGGCTCTTTTACTTGTTTATTTGTTTTGTCATTTTTCCAGCAATGTCAAATATGTAAAAGTAATATGATTATTTAAAAATGGAACTATATAAAGTTTAAATAGAAAAAATACAATTTATATTTTAGAATACATGATTATAGGTTTCATGTTCTCTTTGTATTCTATAGAAAGAATATAATTGATGAGATATAAATTATTTTTTAAAATTTTGATAATTATTTTTTATAATTTATATTAAGTCACTTATTTATCTAATAATAACATTTTTATTTATATAGCTTCAAAATATTTGCTATGTATACTGTATTTTAAATTATATGTTTCTTCTCCAAGTCATATTTATGACATGTCCATTTTCTCCCTAGTGGTCCTTTGCTACTTTATAAACAAAGAACAATTAGAATATGAACAACGACTTCAAGTAATTTATTGGTGAATGAAACTGTTAAAGGCCACGGAGGGGATGAAACTGTGGCAATTGCCAATCTCTAAAACTTATTTCAGAGCCCATGGTCACTTGAGTGACATGAAAGTTAGTGTCCACTAAAGAATATTTAATTTTGATCACTTTTGGAATTCTCTTTTTGTGAATACACTATAGTTTTGGTACTGATGTTTAGTATTTAATTACCACATGTGTGGAACTTTAATGAATGAACCTATAAAAGCCTGTCTCCCATCATATAAGTACAGAGTAGAGCAATGGCAAAAGCAGGCGAAAGGGATTGGCTAGCGCTGCTTGCTGTTCAAATAGTTTAAGAGAGCCGGGACCTGTGGCTCTGTGTTTAAACACTGTTTACTCAGCCCGTTGGATTTTTCTCTTCACTTTGTTTGTCTTGCGTGGGAAGTGGATTGTCAATGCTTAAACGCACTGGTTCTTCCTGTTTGTTTGTTGGCTGGTGTTCTGTTGTTTTGTTTTTGGTGGTTCTCAGCACACCTGTCTCGGTTTTGTCACTAATTTCTCGGGTCTCTTTTGAAGCAATGTTCTGTGTTTAATTTTATATGTATAGCATTTTATGTACCCAATTTCTGTTTGAAATCTTACGTTTTAAGCATATTAATAAAATACTTGTTGAATAAATGAGTAAGCCTGTCAGATCTGATGACAATTAAGTGGGATAGAATAGTGCTATCTTTTCTGTTGTCTTTGTGCCTCCTCAACATGTGCCTATCAGAAGCAGTTTTAGCATTTGAAGTTTAAGTTGAAATAAATAATTTTGCTGAACTAAGAAACCCAAGTGTTCCATATGTCAGTCATTGCGAATTATCATTTCCCTCTTTAAAAGCCCACATGCACAAGATTTAAAAAACAAAAAACACCGATGAGCTCATCTGCCTCTCTCATTGAGTGCCACTGTGTTACTGTATTACTGGACTTGTTTTCTTAAGGGTTGCTCACTATCATCTTGGTTGTTCATGTTTGTGTTCTTTATTAGGGGGTGAGTATGTGGAGTTATGGTATTTGAGGTGTTTTTAGATGTAGATGTATGATCTTGTATTTCTTGGGAAGGTGTTCCATTTTTCGTTTTCCAATGTGGGTCCTATCCATGTGTCCCATCTGTGGGGTTCCAGAGCCCCAGCCAAGTCTGGTAGAGAGCTGTTCTGCATGTTGTCAAGGAGTCACAAAGGATAGATAGACAGATAAATATATAGATAGATTTAAAGGAATCGCTTCACATGACTGCTTGGGTCTTGGAGGTCTTAAACCTGTAGGCAAGACATTGATTTGTCTTTTGAAGGAGAGCTGATGTCATAGCCTTTCCAGCTGTGTTCTTTGAGAAGCTTCAGTGTTTCTTTTCATGGCTTCAATGTATGAAGTATAATCACTTTTGCATAAAATGATAAAATTTATAAAATATTTCAAGGTACATCTTAATTAGTTTTAGATTAAATTATAGGATCTTATTTCCTAGCAGGTTGCCACTTAAAACTACCCATAACAGTAATCTATAGTATTATTTATACAAAATTGCTAGCCAACCATAAATTGTGATAATTATGGGAGGTTTTCATTAAAGACAAGAATTTAGAAAGATGGAAACTGGCCATGGTGGTACAAACCTGAAACCCTAGCAATCCACCTAGCAGAAACTGGAGTCTGAGAAGAACCTGAATGTAGTTAGTCTCTGCTCCACAAAAAAATTAAAGAGAAATTGAGTTAGCTAAGTAAAAGTTCAGGGTGAACTGTAATATTATAAAAATAAAGAATTGCTTACACGAAATAGTTGTGTATGTAAAAGTCATGGATAATTTATTTTTTCTTTATAGAAAGTTGCAAAACCCCAACAGTGGGAGAATAGTGCAATTTTATAATATCAAAACTCTCATGAGGCGCCTGTGTGACAATGTCTAGTAAGAGTATAAGGGAATGGAACAAGAATGGTCATATTTGATAGTTATTGGCAGCTGTGATTAAAATCTCAGACATGAGTACAGAATATAGTGGTATAGGATGCAAAGGCAGGTGTTTAGACAGTGACACAGTTCTTGGAAAAGGAGACACTTGAAGAAAATGGTCAGGAGCAGGGGAGGAAGGAAGGAGGAAAGAGATAGAATAATAAAAGAGAGTGAAAGATCGAGACAAAGAGATAGGGAAAGAGACAGAGATACTTCACTATACAAAGTTAGAGATATCTTGAGAAGTTCTGAGTTCTGTCCCAAGAAAAGCACAGATCATGGAAGTTCAGTGCAGGTGAGACTGTCAAACAGGACAATGTGTCCATCACACCGGGACTCAGAGCCTATTGAAACATAAGGGGAGGTGAGACTGTCAAACAGGACAACGTGTCCATCACACCGGGACTCAGAGCCCATTGAAAAATAAGGGGAAGACAAAGAACGAAACTCAGGGGATGGGAACACACCACTGTAGGCGAATACTTTGTAAAGCAATATAAAAAAGATGCTGTCATTCACTGAAGTGCAAGGAGGACAGGTACAACCAGGTAGTTCTTTGATCATTTCATAATAAAAAATATTTAATAAATGTTCTGTATTTCTATGTATCCATGAACTTATTCTTCTACATAATGATCCATGATATATCTACTCTGGTTTTTGTTTGTTTGTTTTTTGTCTTTGAGTGAAATGATGAAAGAGAAAACAGAATAGATCCTGATGAAATATTATATAAGGAAAAATTCATATCATAAAGTATTTGAAAGTAAACTGAATATGATTTTTAGAACAGAAATTAATGACTTTATTTTGAGTGGAGGGAAGTGTTCAGGGTGTTTTCAGCAGTCAGAGAGGAAGAGAAGGAATTTAAGGTAAGACAGAAGGCAAAGGACACAACATGTAATGGAAATTGTGTGCATTTCCACATTGGAGACTGGAGAACTGGGTGAGTGACAGGAAAATTTCAGAGCAGGTTTGAACATGTAGAGGGATTTTTGAATACCAAAGATACTTATCATTTTCAGGTCTGTGACACATTTTTCAATAGAATTGAACAGTTTAAACATGCTCATGTAATAAAAGTATAAATGTTGGGTAGCTTTAGTAAGATAGTAAAGCATGGGAACTTAATCTACTAAAAAACAGCCATTGAAAATCTGTGGACAAACGACAAGTAATAGTACATGTGTCAACAGGATATATTTTGGGATATATATGGGCATACAAATATACATATGTATGCAGTGACAATTAGTGCAAAAAGAGACCAGTTAGAAGGAAAGTGAGGAGGAGGAGTATGTGGGAGATTTTGGAGCGAGAAAAGGGAAGGGAGAACCATTGTAGTTAAATTTCAATCTCAAAATAAACAACAACAAAATATCTGAACCTTGAATAAGGCCAGTAAGATTAGAAAATAGGGAAATATACACTGAAAATAAAGCACAAGTCACAGAAATTCTGCTCCCCAGTATATGAAACATTATAGAAGAAGAACTCAATAGATAAGAGGTTGGGTGTCTGCAAGTCTACAGTAGAATGGACTGCTGAAGAGCTGGGATTGCTGTGGAAAAGTTGAGATTTTCAAATTATGCAGAAACCTTTCTCTGGGTTTTTATATGCTCATAAATTTGTCACTGCATCACATATAAAGTTAGAGTGGTGAATGTTATGGCACAGATGCAAGTGATAGATTAGAGCAAGAGAGACTGGGAAGTAGGCAGTCATGAACTGTAAACGTCCTTCTGTGGTTGTACAGTATAAACTACATGAGAGGAGCTCTTTAGTAATGTACACCAGAGAATATGTGCAATATACTTGGTAACTATTGGGGAACAGGAGTTGTGAATGAGTTTGTGATCTTGGTGAATTAGATGCCTACATGGACTTAGGAATGGTAAGATTTATTGGGAAATAACTACGAACAGTTGAAAAATGAGAGAGAGCATTACACAGAGAATGTCTTTTTCAGATCACAATTCCAACTTGATATATGTGAACAAAGATGAGGAAAGGCAGAGTATTGGGTAAAATTAAAGAGCAAACCGCTGCTCTGCAACAGGCTAAAACAGACCTTATATTTAATCATTGACCACGAGCAACGCAAGCATGGGACTGACGATGAAACCAAGGTGTTCTCAGAGACACCTTCTGAGGTGCACTCTTGGAGACTGCCGGTCCCTGTGGCGTTTCACGAAGAGAGATCTTAAAGGATGGTCATGTCTTACATACTTTGTTCTCTCAGGTGTCTCACCCCTCAAGCAACATTATAATGCCTTTTCTCAAAACAATTATGTCATTTCACTTACTTTATTTTCTCTGTGCCAATTAAGAAAATTGGCACAAATCTTAGAGAAACTTCAGGAGGTGTCAAACGTTATGTGGATTAGACAAATTTATGTTTTGGATTAGATGGAGTAATCTATTTTATTAGCAGTTGAAAACCAAAGAGATTTGAATTCCATTCTGGTTGTAAAATTATAAAGTATAACAGGATCAGGTGCATTCCTGCATACCCCATATCTTTCTGAGTCACAAGTATTTGTGTTGTCAGAGAGTAAGCCCCAAAGCTTAGATAGCAATTGGATGCTGATCTTCATGCAGAGCAGACTTTGGTTGTCAGTGTTTCTTTTTGGATCAAAACTGGTGAGTTAAAACTGTGTGCATCACGGATGCTTCAAGACTAAAGTCATGGGAGAGTTTCTTTTGTCAGGGAACTGACAGTTGTATGCAGTTGATTATACAGTTTAATCTTTAATTATGAGTTTAAGAATAATGTACCCACAATCTTTCACACATGATTTGAATGTTTAAAATGACATTTATTATGAAGTGATGGATAATAGAAATACACATTTCTATAAACTTCTCTTTTTCTTGGCTGTCATGTGGAAACATCATTGTGTGTTTAATTTTTTCGGTATTAGTCACTTAATACTCATTATAATATCATCACCATCTTGTGTCATAGATTTGAAATTACCTGAAAGTTCCTAACAACATATCTATTTACTTTTCTTCCTTCTAGTAGAATTGTTTCTATGTCTTTAGCTATATAAACATGCAAAGGTAGTAGAATTAAATGATTTCCTTGATGTATGTGTACTTATGTTTAAACTATTCCTTCTAACTTATGGAAATATATACCTGAAGGTTAAAATTCTTTGCCTATGATAGTTTTTTTCTAAGTATTATAAAAGTTTTTTTTCTTACTGGAAATTATCATAGTTGTTTTTCAAAATTAGCAGAAACTTTTGAATCTCTCATTGTACTTAATGGTAAAATTAGGACTATTTCTGAAAGACTATTTTGTTTCTTCTTTTTTATGTGAACCAATAACACTGCCCTAAACTCAAGTTGGCGTGAAACCAAGAAAGAAGGTTTAGTGGAATGATTGTTGGAAATGTAAAAGATAATGTGGGGTGGGAAAAATCTAAGAGACTGGTATGTTTAATAATGATCATTTAGAAACTGACTGATGACCTCAGAATCAGATGTTTTAATAATCTCCATGCTTAGGTAGTGACTGACAACCTTAGATTTATATGTTTTAATCACATCAATATTTATAGGATGACTGACAGTCTTAGATTTTGAAGTGATTAAAAAAATAAACGTAATGGAAAGGAGAGTAATAGGAAAAGTGCATTCCGATCACTAGGTGGTTCAGGCTGATGGAAAAAGACAAAACGAACCTGCTACATCTAGAGATGGTTACTGTCAGCAAGGTGATGGAAGCACTGTTTTTAGGAAGCAACTGCTCAATCAAGGTGATCGGGTTGTTCATGGAGTAGCTTTGTATGGAGAGACAATTGCCTGAGCACATTCTGAATATTTGTGAGAATTAGGTGTGGTAAGAGATTGGCAACATGAAGTGATTCCCTCTTCTTCACTTTTTAATAGAAGTGAGGTCACCCACTACTACTTCTAGTTGGTACAACTGATGGAGTATCTTAAAAAGTGCCCTGCAAAGTCTCTTCTCACATCTCAGGCACACCCTCTCTTCACCTTTGTGAAGTGTAGTTACAAAGCGTAATTGAGCTAGACCTCTTCTGTGGCCTTGGCTCAAGGCCATTTGGCACCTCCTTATTTGCTGGTAAATATTAACTCAGTATCTACTGTACCTAAAGTGTACCATGAAGAGGTTGTGTCTTTCGACGTGTAAGTGAAGTTGTGCCACACATGACAGTCAGTTACGGCTAGTGAATTGTAGAGACTGCTTCTGGCAGTGAACCCTGAAGCTGGGGCTAAGTGTGTTTGATACCTGTGAGGAGCTGGGGAAGTACATGGAGTTTAGCCTGCCCAATGCGATTCATGCATGAGAAACTGAGACTACTCCAGCTCTGGCCGTTCATGCATTCTGCACCTTGTCCCTCAATTCCTTGTGTGAGCCATACCATCTCAGCACATGAGGACTCTGAATTTTCAAATAGAGCAAAATCTTTTGAAAGTAAAACTGATTTTTTTTCCAGCTGGATAAAGAAAAATCAAGTTTCAACATCGCTCACACTCACCCAGCTGCTTTTCTTAAATATTCCTTCTGAGGGAAATCATCTCAGAAGACCTTAAATAGAACTAGATTGCAAGATTTTGAGAGTGAATTTTTATGATATTTTAAAAGCATTTGAATAGCAAAGGAGGACTACAAGAACAATAGTATAGGCTACCTGAAGTCTTTGAAAAATTATCTATTGTTCTTATTTTAATTACAGACAGTACAGTAAAGCTTCTTAAGCCAATAATATCAGAAATGTTTATAGATACCTATTATGTTCCAGTTGCTTTGAAATACCTGTTAAGTGTATAATGCATATATTTATATAACATCAGGGCTGAAGACCCAACTTGTAGGCATTTATACCTTTATAAATAAGATTATTACTGTCTCTAATACAGTTTATTAATATTTATTATCAGAAAAATTATATCACACATAGCTATTTAAAAGGTATGAATTCATCCCATGAAAGTAAATTAAACAGAATATATAATAAGTAAAAGAAAGTAATTTTATTTGGAAAAATAAATGAATTGAAGTATCAATTTCATTATTACTCAGTTTTTTTCTTTTGGATCATTATTTCTTTTTTTCTTTTCTTTTTTATTAAGAAATTTTCTATTCATTTTACATACCAACCACAGATCCCCTCCCCTCTCTTTTCCCACCCCCCCATCCCAACCCCCACTCCCCCCTCCTCCATTGTGTATATGTGCCACATTTTCTTTATCCATTCTTCAGTTGAGGGGCATCTAGGTTGTTTCCAGGTTCTGGCTATTACGAACAATGCTGCTATGAACATAGTTGAGCAAGTGTCCTTGTGGTATGATTGAGCATGCCTTGGGATGCTCACAGGTTTTTGTTGCTGTTTGTGATTTTTTTTCAGATGGGTCCAGTCATATAACCTAGTTTAAGCCTGAACTCAAAATCCTCCTGCTTCATCTTTCTCCTACTGATATTAAAGACATGACCCAGCACACTGTGCTGATTTTGCATTTTTTTTAAATTTAAAGAATCAATGGATGCTTTTCAAATAAAGTAATATTTAGCCACTATCTATAGGATATCCATGGTGAGTTCTTCACTGTCCAATGAAGACAACTTTGTTATTGTAACAAAATATTAGACAAAAGAAAGGAAGAAAGAAGGGATGGAGGAAAGAAAGGCTGAAGGAGGGAATGAGACAGAGTTTTGTTTGATTAACAGTTGGAGAGTTCATCCTGGTGTAGAAAGATGGTGCTCTGTGACAGCAGAAACATGAGGTGACTTATCTATTGCATCTCATGATCAGGACGCTGGTGTTGAACTCACTTATTGCTTTTGTTTGATTAGTAATTCCATCCCACGGGCAGTGGATCTTCCCCTCAGTTAAACCTCCTTGGACATGTCTTCACACATAGACCCAGAGGCTTATCTTTTACTTGATTCTAAATCTCATCAAGTTGATAATCAAATTACCTGTCTTCTTCTGTGGAACTACAGAAATTTCTATGTTAACCAATGCCTTCACTGCACACAGTGGAAAACTTGTTGCTTTGAACTTAATATCAACAGAGAATGGTCAGATATCACAGAAATGAAGTGCATTTTGTCGTTATCAGCTATTGGTAGGTAGGTGTATATTGGAATGCATCTGAGACTCCTTTCTTGTTCAAAAAGCTCTCAAAGTTAGTGAGAAAAGAAACTCCCATAAGCTTTAGTTTATACTGTAGGATACATTTATGAAATGTTCCAGATGATACACAGTGCTAGAAGGAGCATTTTGATTTATTGGTTGTCACAAAGACCATCATCCATTTAATTTTCAGTCTCATTAATATAATGAATTCATAGCTTCCTCTTGCAGTCCAAAGAACTGCAGAGGTGGTCAGTAAATAATGGACATCTTTACCAGAAAACTAAAAGACTATCACTCTGGGTAGTCTTAAGACTTTAATAATAGAAATCAACTTTTAATCTTCAATTGGAAGAAATAGCACAATTTGGTAAAGAAGACAGTTACAAGAATAGATACATACCCCATGAACTGTAATTGAAAGACAAGGAAGAGAAAAATGTCATTATGAAACAGAGAGAACCAACAAATGAATGTCAGTTAAAGATATGCATAAGTTGGGAAGAAAATTTATAGAGATGTATACATTTGTAGTATTTTTGCTTTGCTATAAATTACCTCATATATTTTCTCTAAAAGGAAAAAGTATAATATGAATTTTATTGCAAGTTTTAGCTGCATGCCATTAAATATTTCTCATAAAGTTCATGCCATATGCATTTTACATTACAAAGAACAGCATTTGAATATGAATTTATGCAGTTCTGTATCATTGTCTGAATTTCATACTCCAGTAAATTACCAATTAAATTGAACTAAATGTGTTTATATGCTTTAAATGCCATTTGAATTTTTTCAAAGTCTCATAAATATGTTCTTATTTTAGTAGACTGCAATTGTAAATCCCCCAAATGAAAATATTTTCTTTTTCTTTAGATCACAAAGGACCACATTATTTAAGAATAGGAAAAAGAGAAACTTATCGTTAAATTACTCATTTAGTCTAAATTCATTTTGTTCAATGTATGTGTGAAAGTTTTGCCTTGTACTGAAAATGAGACAGTCATTCACCAGGTGAAGAATGCAGTACTACCGTTGACTGAGTGCCTTCCCTGAGCCGACCGTGAATTTCTGTTTTCATCGCTCCTTTTCCACAGTTTGCCCTTGGTAGTTGTCTTGTCATTGAACGAACACCGACACTCATGGGCAGTGACAGCACTGGCATTGATGTCATGACGGACTGGAAAATTTAATTGCTTTTTCTCGTTGGCATGCTTTAGGAAAAAAGAACACGTTTTCTTAAGTTTGTTTTGTACTTTACTTCTTGCACAAATGGAGGATGCAGTGGAAAATATTGTCAAGATCTGTTTAGCCCACTGTGCTAGAGAATAAAGAATTATTCTGTCACAATTAATACTGAATATGTGCATCACAGTCATTGACTGAAAGAGTGAATCTTCCAAAACAACAGACTATTATATAGATGAAATAATTTCAAAACGTCTCTTAGCTTAGGAACTATGGTATGGTGTCACTTCATGAGAGGTGGATTTGTATTCAAGTTATATTAACTCCCTGGAACACTTCTACATTGTCAGCCATTATTGAAGGCACAGGAGTATCTACATTTTAGATTGTTATTTAAAATCATTGTAAATAAGTCATAATACTATGCAATAAAAGATAATCCCATATATTCCCATAATTAGGCGTATAATTTTACTTTAATAAACATATCATTCCTAAATTTTAAGCATAATACAAATAAATGTTTGATAATGTTTAATACAACAGCAAACGTGTTTTGTGTGTAAATAATGAACACTTAATTTTCCATTAAATACTCATATTAGGAGTTTAATAGTGTAAGATTGAGTGTGGTAAGCTTGTTATTGAATTCTTCATTAATATCGATAGTTTCTGAATTAAAATTATGTGTTTATTAATTATTAAGATAAGGGAACATACAAGTAATTCTATATAGTTCTATATAATTATTTAAATGTTTTGATTTATACTTATATGTTTATAATAAATATTATAATTTTCCTAAAATCTACTAAATAAAGATTTGTAATATATAATGTCCACATATAAACAACCTAAATACACTTCCTGAAATTCTTTCTTCTTGTTTTTCACAGTTTTAGTATCTTTCTGGTTGGATTTGCATTCATGATTGTCAAATAGTATCATTAATTTCCCTTTCTTCTAGAGCTTAGACCCTTCTGTACCCCCATTTTCAGATACATAACATTTACCTTTGAAATTCTAAAGGCATCTTCTCTTTCCTATTTGTTTTCATGACATCACAAGACAGATTTATATTTTCTAGATTTACTGCTTCAAATAACTCAGTGCTGTGAGAATGAATCAATTCTTTGATATCTAGCACTAGGTTTGTGTATGTAGGTGTGTGTTTATATTGTGGATGATTATTAATTATAATAATCTTGCATATTGATTTACACTTACATAAAAAGTGGGTGTTGAAACAAATTCTTTCTTGAATATTCTAGCATTTGAAACTTCATTGCATGCTATTGTGTAAGATAAGTATAATATTGTAATAATTAAATATGAAATGTAAAAATATCAGAGGGTCTGCTTATTGATACATTCTGATAGACGTATGCTGAAAAAGTTATAGGTTCAGGGTTTTTGTGCTGCTTTTGCTGAAATTTGACCCTGCTTCCACCACATGATGTTAGTTTGATTTCAGACTTGCTACTTCAAGCTCTATAACTTTAGATATTGTTGGGCTGAAACCTGTTTTCCTTTTCAATATTAATAGTACACATAGAAATTACTATACCTTTAGTTATATGTGATCAGCAAACATGGGTTTCTTCTTTTTTGAAAGAAAGAATTTTACTTTGACATGCCTATGATTGGAGAATGTCTACCCACTTACCTTTACCAGGCCCCATGTTACTCATTTTATGTGCATTTTGTCTAATAGTTCTTACAAATGATTCATGATGAGCAATATAATAGCCAAATCCCAATTCAGCCAAATGTCCATTAATAGATGTAGGGATGTAAAACATGTGATTTTAATACACAATACAGCTTTATCCAGAAATCAAACTTAGTTGGAATTGTAGAGCCTCGTAATCAGCATGGCAAAGGTCACATATATCTTCTCAAAGAATCTAGAATGAAAGTGTTTGCACAAATGTGTGTGCATGCATGAATGTGTGTGTCTGTATGTGCATATATGTGTGTGTGTGTGTGTGTGTGTGTGTGTGTGAGAGAGAGAGAGAGAGAGAGAGAGAGAGAGAGAGAGAGAGAGAGAGAAAACAGTAGATTATTTAGGAAAAGGAAATAGGTGTGAGTAGAGCAGACAGAGAGGCCAAGGGAAGTTACCTAGGGAATGAGTGTGAGCAAAACATGCAGTTCATATATTTAGAAATGCCATAAAGAAATCTGTTGCTGGAGAGCCTCTCTCCAGCTCCCAAGTCCTGCCAGTCTCCAGCTCCCAAGTCCCGCCACTCCCTGGGGGCCAAATGTAGATGTAACCAACCGCCTTATTAAATAATAAACACAAAGCCAATGTAAGGATGAAAGCCCAAAGAGGTCAGATCTAAGAGTCTTACCCGCTTTTCTGCCAGCTAGCTTCTCCCGCCAGGAGACCTCTCCGAAAAGGAACTACTCCCTGTGTGTTCGTCTTTAAATAGGAGTTCTGTTCTGCCTTCTCATTGGTTGTAAACCCAACTACGTGACTGCCTCATTACTGCCTCTCTGTATAGACCTCCAGATTTTCTATGGTTGGTATTGAGATTAAGGGCGTGTGTCTCCAATGTTGGCTGTATCCTTGAACACACAGAGATCTACCTAGTTCTGCTTACCAAGTGCTGGGATTAAAGGCGTGGACCACCACCGCCCTGGCTTTCGCTATGGCTTGCTAATAGCTCTGACCTCTAGGCAACTTTATTTATTAACATACAAATAAAATCACATTTCAGTACAAATAGAATACCACTATAGAAATCAATATTTTGTACAATTATTATATGCTAATAAAATCAATTTCAAGTAATAAATGAATAAAATTGTCAAGTTTATAAGATTTAAGAACTTGCTTAAAATATACAAAGAGCCATAGCCAGACAAAGTCCATGTTTAGAACCAGTAGATCAAACTGCTCTGCAACCAATCTCTGTTAATTTTCTGACTTTAACTTCCAATTCATATTTGTCTTCCTCTGAAAACAATCATGTTGGGACTGGAGAGATCGTTCAGTGGTTAGAGCACTGAAAAATCTTCTGGAGGACTTGGATTTGATTCCCAGCACTCAAATCTGACTCATAACCTTTTGTAACTCCATTCTCAGGGGATCTGAGTCCTCTTCTGGCTTCTGTGAGTACTGCAATGCACACAGTGCACAGACATACTCAGACACGTAAAAATAGATAAAATATCAAAAAACTATAAAAATATTATTATAAATCATACATAAATAGAGACATAAGTCACAGCCTAAGATTTCTTAGAAAGTAAATAGAAGTTTGGCCCATGGAAAGGCACAACACATGTAAGCATGTGCCGAACATTTATGAACATGCAAGCATATCATGTTAGACAGACAGCTTCATGAGCAGAAATGCCCTCAGAACTCATTATAATTAAAGAGTGGTTAAAAAAGGATTTTAAAGACTGGTCACATATTTTCAGGTGATAGTTTGGTGTTTTGTTTTGTAAACACTACTCTGTCTTCTTCAAGCAGATGAGTATGTGAATGCTAACAAATAACAAATGGACATCAATAAATAATGAACGAGTGAGAGTGTCATAAAGATACTTATTTTATCAGAGGGTATGTCTTTTTTTTTCTGAATCTCAGTAATTAATATTCCATAAAATGGAATATTCTAATTATGCAATGTTTTCTTTGGTAGAAACTATGCACAATAATAAATGCCTTATTATCAGTAAATAATACATAAAAGTAATCATTTACCATAACATGTTTCAAGGAAGATTCTGTAGGTATTAGGTGCACATGTTAAGGTGTACATCAGTATTTGGTGACCTCCTAGAACAATTGCTGACTGACGTTTTCCTCTGTGAAGAGCTAGATTGTAGAACTTGCGCTAGGGGCCTTAGCCACTCTGTGCTCGGTCTTTCCTCTCTGCCCCATGTTCATCTAAGATTCTCACAACAGAATCTTGATTTAGTTCTTTACTCTCCTTTAACAGAACAGGAGGATGAGGCTCAAAGAACTTGCTTTGTGATTTTAAACTTGAGAACAAGAGGCAGAAGTTCAACATTTTGTTGTCCATGCTTTACTACAGCCCATTCTCTTCTTTTATAAGTAATGTTACATTGAAAAATTTAAAATAATAATAATAATAATGTGTTTCAGGCTAATATGGCATAGAACATTTTCTCAAGGAAATTCAGAAAATTATAGTAAATTCCCACTGAGTTACCCATGGGTTTTCCATCCCAACCCAAATCTCTGTGAAAAAACAAAACAAAACAAAACACATGCATATGCAGATTTCAGCATTTGACAGCAAAAATGATGAGGAAATGTGGGTCCGAGGGTTCAGGGTTTTCCTTCGGAGTGCACAGTCTCACACACCTGGCCGAGAAACTTGAAACCTCTTTGTCTTTCTTTCGTTTTTTCACTAAACAAATCGGTGTGAGTTTGGAAAAGTGGAGGCACCAAGTTCTCTCGTGTACAAGGCCCTAACTAATACTATCGTGGCGTTCTTTGGGGAAATATATAATTGCATAAGGAACTTACCGTGTATGTCATGGAGAATAAATTTAAATACACACATATGTTTATGAACAGAATTTATGCTGTCAGTGGGCTGGCAAAATAGCGTAATTCCTTTCTTTGAATGTCATTTGTATTTTTAATGACTGGAGATTTTTTTTCTGTAGATGTCCTTTAATTCACTAATGTTAATATTTACAATAACTACAAATGAAGGGCTCAGTCAGCTACAGAAGTGAGCTAGACAAACAGCTTTTCTACAGAGGTTCAGGATTTTATCCTCAAGTAAAGACACAGAGACATGACCTCCACTTAATCTTTCCTTATTATTTGATTTTTCTGAATAAATAAATTGCACTGTGTTCTCAAGGTAAAAAGGTTGATGCATTCTAACATTGCTGCCGCATCTTAAATGACACAGATAAAAGCCTGTTTAGCAGGGCATAAGATCACCAGAAACCTCTTGTCAGTTTCTACTGAGTGGAGACATATCAAACAGGACTTGAAGACAAATAACAAAGAGGAAAGTTAACGAGCCATCAAAGCAAATGCTTATTGGCTTATTGCAGCTGCACTTTGATATTAATCAGACCTCTTGTGAGTGAGAGCTAAATGAATGAGGTCAATAGACAGGATTTGGGTTAAGGAAAAAAGAAAAACTAAGCTGGTAACTTCAGACAGATTGAAATTTCAAAAGTAAAACACAAGGTCAGAAAGTCAGTTTCCATTTTTGGAGGCCCCTTCTGTGAGCCTTGAATTCATGGCGAAGCTTAGGTTTTAGGTGGAAACTCCAGGCATTGGACACCATTTGTTGCTGGTTAGTTTCTCTCTGGGTCCTCCCAAGCCCCAACAGTCCCGCAGCCCATGCATAAAATAATCACTCAGATGCTTATATTACTTAAAATTTCTCAGCCATTAGCTCAGGCTAACTATTGACTAGCTCTTACATCTTAAATTAACCCATTTCTATAAATCTATACCTTGCCATGTGGCTCATGGCTTACTGGTATCTTACATGTTGCTTTTCATGGTGGTGGCTGGCAGTGTCTCCCTCTGCCTCAGTCTTCCACTTCCCAAAATTCTCTTTATTTATCAATCAATCATCCACAGCAAGATTTGGGTTAAGGAAAAAAGAAAAACTAAGGGGGTAACTTTAGACAGATTGAAATTTCAAAAGTAAAACACAAGGTCAGAAAGTCAGTTTCCTTTTTCAGAAGCCCCTTTCGGTGAGCCTTGAACCCATGGCCAAGCTTCAGAAGAGCAGCCCAATCATACACTTTCTAGAAAAACTAAGCTTTGTTGTTCTTGTTTGTTTGTTTTTATCAATGGGAAAAGATAATATTCTAAAGATCAAATAAAAATCTGAAGTTGCTCTTATTAAGAAATTTCACTACTTTGGTGATTCTAAAGTAACTTTTTCTAAAGAGGACTTAAATGTGTGTAGTTTTATGTTCAATATTTATATATCATATATTAATATTAATGTATTCAATTATATATTATATATATTATGGAAAATAAATTATTCTCTCATAAAATATATCCCATTCATAGTTTCCCTTCCATCCATGCCTTCAGTTCCCGCTCAAACTCCCCCCTTCCAGGGACCCACACCCTGTCTGTCTCCCATCAGAAAAGAGCAGGCCTCCTAGAGACAACAATCAAACATGAGAAAACAAAATACAATAAGGCAAAGAAAGACCCCTCACACAGGAGCTGGACGAGGCAACCCAACAGGAGGAAAGGAGGCCTAAGAGCAGGCAAAGGAGTAAGAGACACACCTACTGCAACAGTGTGGAATCCCACAAAAACAACAAGCTACAACCTATGCTCAGAACCTGGTGCAAACCCATGCAATCCCAATGCTTGCCACCTGCTACATGATAGAGGAGCACATGAATGTAGATGTGTATATAAAATTTTAAGATACTTTCTATTATTAACTTAGCTTCCTTTAATATTTATGAGGCTTTAAAATTATTTCTACATCCGGTGTTCTGAGAACTTTTTAATTCCCTTTCTGTACATGCTTAATGAGGGGAACTTCTATCCCTCCATCAATATATAGCATAATGAGTTTAGAAAGAGCAGAGGGAGGAAGAAGAGGAAGAGGTGATAGAAGGAAACAGGAGCAGGAACATAATGTTTTTTCACATATGATGCAAATATTTGCTTATCAGTTTGCATAATCGGTGTTAAAGACATTATGTTGTTTTTAAATATTTTTCAAATATTTACTCTTGTTTAATTTGGTTTATGGAAAGTTTACATAGTTAGACATCTTCCAAGGATGATAAAGGACTCATATATTACAAACTAAATGGTAAAATAAATACGGTCTTTGTCTCAGAGCCATTCCACCATAATAGAACAGCCACAAACTGGAACTTCTTGGTTATTTAGAATAAATTCATATTTCATATGAAGGTCAGTTAAAAATTAATAACATATTTCTGCATTGAAAATTTTACAGTTATCTCTCTTGATATTTCTATCTGTGCATAGAAAACATTCCTTGAAATATATTCAAACTTATACTAGCACACACACAAATACATACACATACCGCATGCACACACCCATGAAGAGAGACAGAGAGAGAAAACACACACACATACATACAGAAAGAGAGAGAGAGAGAGAGAGAGAGAGAGAGAGAGAGAGAGAGAGAGAGAAAGGGACAGAGATAAAGAGAGAAGCCTAATTCTATATTAATGTTGTAATCTGTCCATTCATAATTCCACGGTTCACTACCATAATTTTCCATGTTCTGACTAAAGTCATTCCAAATCTCTGAGACTTTAAACTGAACAACTCATATACTCAGCTATATTTTAATCTTCATTTAACTTCCTTGTATATCCTAGTACAAATTGCTCTATAATAATTTGATTAAATAATTGATAAAGATTGAGAGGATAAATATTTCAAGCACATATGCAATTTTCAAATAATGATAACAAAAGATTCATTTTGCTCATATTCAAAAATTACGTAAAATTATGCTGAAATGGATTTCTTAAATATATTTTTGATTGCAGTAATGAAATTACCTAAATATGTATGAAACCATATATTTTTATTAAATATTATAGATTAAACTTAAATTATTAATTTATAGTTTATCTGCAAATTATACACAGTAGAGCCTGCTCTTTACTTACTGTGAGGGGATTTTTACAGTGGCACACAGAGCTGCCCAGAGTTTCCCACTGGAATTGGTATGCTGGCCCCATAATCTGTAACTTCTGGAGCTGAGTGTTTGTCTTCTTTCCTGAAGCTTGGAAGGAACACACACCCCAGTAGTTCAGGGAAATTCTGCTTAACTACCTGTATCCTCAGTTGAAAATCAGTTTTCCCTTTTCACTTTTTATAGTATTCTTATTTAAAAAATAAACCACAAGGTTACCTTATCTCCATCTCACAGTAAGAAATAAGAAAAAAGGAAAGAAATATAAACTTTACCAAAAGTAATTTATTTTGATGCTAATTATGATTACATCATATTAATTTACTTCTAATAATGACACAACAATGTTTAATTAACTTACAGGATATAAAAATTCACATATCAGGATTTTCTTTGTTTTGGAAAGATCATTATCTCATATCTTGTCAGCTAATTAAACTCCTGACTAATCAGAATGCACGTGAAATGGAGTTCAAATGGACACAGGTCTAAGTTCCTGTCATAAAGTTACAACTGGTAGTGTAAGAACTGTTCTTTACTTCATAAATTTGCATTTGTGTATGTGCACCTGTGTGTGTATGTGTTGTTTCTCTATACGTCTGTATATTTTTGAGTTATGATTCTTATCTGTGTATGTATGTGTTCTGTATGCACTGTTTTGTGTCTCTGTGTCTCTGTGTCTCTGTGTGTTATTTCTCTGTGTTAAAGATACCTAACCCTTTTAAATGAATAACCTAGATAAAATTCCTCTAGCTTTCCTATTATAAGAAAAAGATGGAGGAAATTATAAGTCTATGGCAATGTCTATGTAAAAAATAACTTGAATATCCATTTTTTAAAAAGTACTAATATGACTGTATTTTGTTTAATCTCATAACTATTTTGGCTTAAACTTTCTACAAGTGTATTGAGATAACTTCAGAGTACGTTACACTTGAAAGTAGTTCAGAGAGAATGTGAAACTGAAATTTTGGCAGTGTACTTACAAGTGGTTGAATTGAAAGGTAGCAATAGTGCACTACTTTAATCCCAGGAGTTAGAGGGGATCTCTGTGAGTTCAAGGCTGCCTGTTCCCTGTCTCAAAAAATACAAAACAAATAAACAAAAAAGTGTGTGTGTGTGTGTGTGTGTGTGTAGTTTTCATTGAAAACCTGCACTAAATCATCTGGATAATATGTTACGGTTTTTGTTCCATCACCTGTTATCTAAATTCTAAAGCACATAATGCTACAGTTTTACTTGAATAACTATATTCTTAAAACAATTTTAGAAATCTCACTGTACTGATGTTCAAGTTTAATATAATGTATGACACAGACATGGAAAAATGGTAAATAGTTTTTATCCTCTTTTCCTTTTCCTTTTATTTACATTAAGATTTTCTATCAAAATGCTATTATAGTTTGTGGAAATTTTTTACCAGGGAGTAAGTGAGTGTATGTTTCAAAAACGGAAGAAATTCTCTTGTAAACTTTGCAGTTAGGCTACCTACTTTGTTATTATATTTCATGGTCATGGCTGGGTCCTGCAGATATCCAAAGATTAAGAAAGAAGCCTGTCCTGTTGCTACCATAGTCTCTTCGCAAAATGTTCTTTACGTTTTGGATAGACATAAAGCTATTCCACTTGCTTAAAATGCTAACTTGATGAAGATTTATAATTTCTATTGGCTTCTTTATCTTTGCAAAAAGAAGACAATTACTTTTCCTTTGTTTCTCTATGTAGAACTATCATGAATTAATCTCATTTCTTATTGCCTTATTATTGTCACTAGTTTATGCAAGGTTCTATTTCATTCTACTATTTTCAAATAAAAAAACCAAACAGAACACCTTTGTTTCTGGCAGAGCCACTGAACCACAAAAGCTGCTCCAGTTTTCTCTTTCCAATAAGTAGTTGTGAAAATGCATATGATATACATCTTTAACTATAACTGTATCTTTAGAACAATTGAAACAGTATTCCAATACAAATATTTTAAATTCATGACTATGTAGACGGTTATTTGTAGTGATTTTTAGGAATTATTAATGATTCTAACTGGACAAAATTTTGTAGAATATGTGTCCATCAAGTTTTATTTATTCATCCTGTAGTGGTGGAAGATATGTGGATTTTAACCTCCTGATACTACAAATTATTTTTCAGGAACAATTACTATATACTGAAAACATATCTATAACTCAGTGTGGTACCAGTGATATCATGCCAAAATATCTATTTGCTTATCTATATGTACTTGCCTATCTGACATCTACCTATCTCTTTAATCTCTCATTTAATCTCTATAATATTTATAATTTCTATTTTGTTTGAAAACCTTAATTGCACTCAATTAAACTTTTTCTGTATTTACACAGTTAATTTTTCTTGTGTACATGAGAAATACATATTAAATGTTTGACAGGGTTAGTAATTTCCTTTGCCCCCGATTTCTCAAAATCCATCTCTCTATAGGAATTTGCTTTGACATACACCATACTGAAAAGCTTTATTCTAATATATATATCTGCATATAATATGCATATATTTGTATCTGTGACAGAGTTTCACTGTACAGTTTCAATTGGCTTTGAACTCACTGTGTAGCCTAGGATGGCCTTGAACACATCGTGATCCTCCTGTTTCTGCCTCATAAGTGCTGTGACAACAAACTTGGGCCACTGCACTTGTCCTTATACACAAATTTTGAAATAAATCTTCCAAGAAAATGGGAAAAAAGCACTTTAACTTAGCTTCAGTAAGCTATCAAATTAAAATGAAAAACTGATTATTTTTACACTTGCACACACCAGAAGAAAGTATCATAATCAATTAGAGTTGAGGATAGGAAGGCAGGGTAGAGGATGGAATATTAAGGAGAGTAAGAGACACTAAAAGCCTTTAGAAAAAAATATTGAAGCCTACTACTGTAGACACTTACTAAAGTACTAAAGCAAGTACATATGCATATACATTTGCATATGTGAATATACATACATGGAGAGAGCGAGACAGAGAGGGGGGAGGGAGAGAGAGAGAGGAAGAGACACACACACACACACAGAGAGAGAGAGAGAGAGAGAGAGAGAGAGAGAGAGAATTTTAAGTGGAGTTACTCTATGATACGGGTACAATACTCCAGTTGGATACCATATGCTAGCAAATAAAAAACCCAGTACTTAGAAATAGGTTACCTCTTCTTGAATTGTTGGGTAGTGGAGTCCCATGGACCTCCCTTGACAAACGTGATGGGCTATTGGCATTGTTTCTGTCTACCCTCCAGAACTTGGTAAGACCTTATTGCTGAAGACACCACGTACATGAGTCATAGAACATGAAGAAAGCCACCTGGTACTCACCTGAAAGCTTCATTCCTACTGATTAGATTTCATAGTCTGGAAGGTGCTGTGCATGTCACCATAGGAGAAGAGAATCAATCTCACCTCTCTGTGAGACTCCCTGTAATGACTCCCTGACAAGCTGTGCTCAGGAGCTCATTGGTGCCATGAATGCTACTGAAGCAAACAACCACTTTCTGGTTATCTTTACACAGATGAAAATACTTTTGCGTTTCTCCTTCTTACCCTTATTAATTATAACTATGAAGTGAAATTTATATTAAATTATGAATAATTTTATAATTTTATTTAATTTTACAATAATAAAATTACCTTAAAATTTATACAACATGGCAAAATAATAATATATGTTTGTTTCATTTCAAAAAGAAAAAATAAATGAATTTTATTGTGATTTTTCACAGAACCATAATAATTTAAAATTTTAAGTATTCTAACATGCTGGGAATTTAATATTTTCATAAAAATTAATATATCATCTATCTATCTATCTATCTATCTATCTATCTATCTATCTATCTAACTATGATAGATAGATATAATTGGGTGCTTTGGATGATACAAATGTGAGTGAAATTTATTTCTAGATTTACAGACAACTGTTTCTGATAAAACTTATGTGCCTATTTGGATATGAAAGATCTTTCAAAGAGTGTTAAAGCGCATGGAATTTGTTTGTAAATTCTGATGATTTGATGAAAGTCTTATATTTGTTTTGGGCAGTGGGGGGAGATGGGGGAAATGCATGTTTAAAATTTATTGAAAGGAAAATAGATTGGAGGAGAAAATTAATTTAAGAATTCATTGTGCAACTTTGTGTGAGAAAAGATTCATTACTATAATAGAGTAAATTGTGAAAAGCAGAGATAAAAATTAAATATTGAAGAATTGAAGGCCACTCACTGAAATGTCCTTCCTATATCTTATCTTGAGACATTTGTACATCCTTCTTGGCATGACCAATAATTTTCTACTTATCTTTTGGTCCTCTACTAGAGTATATGTTCTATGAAAGACAAAAATACTTCTGTAATTTTTATGTTTCTACATGCAAAAACCATAAGAACAAATATTTCTAAAATTCAAGTTTTAGAGAACTAGACTGTATTGAAACAGATGGAATCCACAATTTCTATTTATAATTGCTGTAGCTGGTAATGGAGGAGGAAAATGAAAAGAATTAATATCATGTAAGCAAAATTTGATAGAAAAAAAACCTCAGTTTTTGAAAGCTACTAAATTCCATATAGATTAGGTCAAGCTTAAGAGGTTGTAAGTAGAAGTGGAGGATTGCTTTGAATAGTTTATTTTATGTTTTGATGTCTGTCAGAATGATATGACAAAGAATTTACTGAATATGAGTACCAGTAAGGAAAAAAAATACAACCATTATAGTTTGGAAGAAAACACACAAAAATAACTTTAGGAAACTCTACAGCTAGAGAGAATGAAGAAAGGAAATGATTAGGAAAAAGAAAGAAAACAAAGGTGGACTAAGAATGTGGAGCTGGAAAATCAAGTGCATTATGTCATAAGGAAAAATTAATTTGTTAAAAAGTCAAAAGGTCTTGGATCAGTGGGGTCTTTAGTTCCTTGTTGAAATAATCAGCATCTTATTGCCTACAGCTCGCTGTCTGTCATTGACTTATAGACACATAATTATATAGCTGTAACTCTGCTGTGCATGTGCCACAAAAACATACAGGAAAAGTGTTCTTTGCTATTTGAGGGAAGAAATAATATCCCTGTGTGTTTGATGACTAGTTAAAATATATATACACAACCATTTAGCTAAAGTTATTTTTAATGTAAGGTAAAACATACGTCTGCATGAATGCTTTCTAGTCTTGTGTGCAGTAAAAATGACTGAACACTTAGAAAAATCAAACAATATCTATGTGTGGGGACATGCATAATTGTATGTATGTATATAGTTACTTTTAAATAAATGTTTAAGAACATAGCAATATCGAACAGAAAGTAATAGAATGTTCACAAGACATATGCAGAGGGCCTCCCATTAAAACTAGTGTAGTACAGCAATAATGATATGTTGGTTTAGTAGATTAACTTAAAATTGGTAGATCACTATTTTCTAAAGTTTTTCATTCTCACCTGCTTCGTGTATTCCTGTGAGTATTGACAAATGTATAACGTCACATGTATTATACACAGTGCAGAGTGATTCGCTGCCCTCGCTCAGTCATCTGTGCATTGTCTCTTCATTTCTCTCCTCCCGTGGTCCTCAGTAACTTTATATTGTGTCATCTCTAGAATGTCATGTAGTTGAAATCCATTTGAATTTGTATGTATGCATGTAGGTTCCTTCCACGATTTTCCTTCCTTGGCTTTATAACCCATCTTTAAGCACGGAATCATTCCATCAAACGGGAGTACACAGTTTATTTATCAAGTCCTTTAGTGAGGGACATTATTTGTTTATAAGTTTTGACAAATTTTAATAAAGCTGCTATAAGCATTCATGTATTAGTTTTTCTGGACATACGTATCATTTTGGAAAATATCAAGTACTGTTACTGCTGTGTTATGATAAGAATATACTTAGTTTATTCCCACTAGTGTTGAGTAAGAGCACCCACTATTCCTAACCCCCACCATAGTTATGGATGTTTAAGATTTTTCACATTCTAATATATATTTGTTGTTTTAAATCTATCTTGGACGGTTGTTTGTACAGCTAGAGATTGAACTCTAGGCCTCACAAATACTATGCAAACATTCTACCACTGAGACGTATCTCCAGTCTATAATGGTGTGTCATTTACTTTCTGTTTATGTGATTGTACAGAGTACAATATACACTGAAAGTGAATTGAAGCCTAATTTACATAACATACCACTTCAAATGTTGTGCCATTTCCCAAAACAGCAGTTCTCAAACATTCTGATGCTTTGACCTTTAATACAGTTTCTCATGTTGTGGTGACCCCAGACCACTAAATTATCTGATTGCTACTTCATAACTACAATTTTGCTACTTTTAATGAATCATAATGTAAATATCTGAGATGCAGGATATCTGATATGCCACTGCCAAAAGAGTCTCAACCAAAAGGTTGCAAACCATTGTCCTTAAATAACAAGTATTTCTTATTTACCACCTTATCTTTTACATTATTGTACTCATTCCTTTTATTTGTACACAAAGCACACATAACATGCATTATTATTTTAACAAATTTATTTATCAAATCAATTAGGAATACTGTAGTTGGTGTTTTTTCCAGTCCTGCCCAGCCCCACAGACCCCACAACTGCTTATAAAATAATCACTCAGAAGCTTGTATTAATTAAACTGCCCAGCCATTAGCTCAGGCTTACCACTGACTAGCTCTTACACTTAAACTCAGCCCATTTCTGTTAATCTATATGTCACCATGTGTTCTGTGGCTTTACCTGTTGCCTTTACATGCTGTTCCTTGGATGGCAGCCTGCCAAATACAAATAGACTAGATATTATAAATAGACTAGATACTGTAACTGTAATTCTTGCTTGATAATTGTTCTGTTATATGTAATTTTACTATGTTAAAGTTAAAACCTTCCTTTTTGAAAAAAAAGAAAAGGGGAAGTGCTGTAGATATCTGTATGCTGTGAATGTGTTGCTCTGATTGATGTATAAATAAAGTGCTGATTGACCAGTAGCCAGGCAGGAAGTATAGGTGGGACAAAGAGAGAGGAAAATTCTGGGAACAGGAGGGCTGAGTCAGGAGATGCTGCCAGCTGCCGCCGCCATGAGAAGCAAGATGTGAAGGCAGAACTGGGAAAAGGTACCAAGCCATGTGGCTAAACATAAATAAGAAATATGGATTAATTTAAGTGTAAGAGCTAGTCAGTAATAAGCTTGAGCTAGTGGCCATACAGTTTATAAATAATATAAGCCTCTGTGTGTTTACTTGGGTCCGAGCAGCTGTGGGACTGGTGGTTGAGAGAGATTTGTCCTGACCACTGGCAGACTGGGACACAGAAAAACTTCAGCTACAGAGTAAGAACCATGGAAAAATTGTTTTACCTTCATGTGTTCTTTCTTAGCTGTTATTATTGCTTAGTGAGTCTGAGTTTCTCAGGTATTGTTTCCTTTACATCTTGCAGCTCTAATACTTCTTTCAATGTATTTGTACTGTCTATATGCTTCCTTCAGTTTGCTATGTTTCTAATTAAGAATATTTCTACATGGCATAAAATTGTACCTTTTCTCTTCATTTGTCTTTCTCAACTCTGTAAACGCTCCACTCTGCTAACACTTTGAACACTGCTCTTGCTTCATGGGGTGTTAGGAGGAAGATGAGATTTCTGTTCCTCTGTATGAGACCAAAATGAACCATCTTAAAAATAAGACCAAAATGCTTTCACTCAAAAACTAAGGCCTAAGATTTCTCCTTCTAGGAATAAGCCAATAGTTACTGAAACAAGTCAGTCCAGATTCCAGAAACCAGGAAGTGTAAAAGTACAGAGTCACAAGGTAGTCACGAGGTAATGACTGCCAGACTATAGAATGTTCCAACCCTGTTCCAGGACCATAAAAATGTCCTCACCTGAGGGCAGCCAATGAGCAATGGTGGCGGGCAACCACCCCCTTAGAAGTAAGATTAAGCCATGATTTCTAGAAAACCCCTAGAAGCAAGCCAATCAGAATTGTACCATACTAGCACCCCTAAATGATGTAACCTTGTGGCTTTTCCCTTTAAAAACTGAGCTTGCAGATAGGTGGGCACTTCCTCCAGCCTCCACTGCGTTGGATGTATTGGATGAAGTCCCTGCCTAGGCTTGTATTGCTTTTGGATATCCAGAATAAAACCTTGCTTTTGCATTCCGGCATGCTCGTCTTTGGTGGTCTCTCTGGGGGTCGCGATCTGGGCACAACATTTGGGGCCTCTCTGGGATCCCCAGAGACCCCTCACCAGGACCCATAAGAGCTCCGGAGGTCCATCTGCACCGGTCGACCGATTGTACCTTTGCAGGCTCTCACTGGGACAGACGTGTTCGGACAGTGATCCTAGGAGGGAAAGAGGGATGCCTCCTTCCCCGATTTGGGCAAAGGGACCCCCAGGTCCTGAGCCATTTGGGCAAGGGACTCCCTGGTCCCGAGCCATTTGAGGCCACCTCAGAGGTAACCGTTTGGTTTGGGTATCTCCCCCTGCCCCAGAAGGGAGTGCTGACTTGTACTTTGTCCTGGGAAACTGTTGATGTCTTTTTGTATCTTATTGTGTTTGTGGCTTTGTTGTTTTCTCTCTTCGTTGGTTTTTATTGTCAACTTTCTCACCCCTAGACTTAACCCTTGCTCACTGGCGAAGTGGCTGCACAGCTGCTACTTCAGGGACCAGGGTGCCGCTGAGAGGGAGGGCTAGGCGGCCTGTGACCATCACAGGGCCTAGATGCAGTGGGTTTGGGAGCTCCAGCTCACTCAGAAAGCTATGGAGTAGAGGCTTGGCTACATGGGAATTAGGCATGGCTGTGTGCTAGGGCGGGCTGTGAGCATTGTGGGGCTGGGCTCCCATGTGGACATGGGGCAGAGCTGGCGGGAGCCAGCAGGAGCCTCCAGGAGCTCAGAGTGTGGGGGCTGGTGGAGAACTAACTGCCCCTCCAGGGTCACAGCTGAGGAGTGGCCTACAAGTCTGTGGGCCCAGCCAGGACATGGAGTCACTTTCAGTCTGCTGTTCTCGTGTACTTGAAAATCTGAGGTTAACAGCAATCTTTTGTCCCCATGGTGCACACCTTCCCATACTCTACCTCTTTCATGTTGTTGGGTGGGGCTCCCAAGACCTGCCCTGGGGCTAAAACCTGGTCAAGGTCTGGCTCCAAGAATGGAATGTCACTGTCTATGTGAGGCTAACCAACAGTTTCTTGTCTGTGGTACAGTGCTGATGCAAATTGAGAGTTATTCTTGTTATGGTATATGCATGTATTTCTGTTCTTGTTTAAAATATTGTAACTTTACAATATATTCTAGATTACTGAGGGAAATGACAAGAAAGACTTTGGTAAGAGTTTCTGTTTTAAAAGAAAAGAAAAAGCAGAATTTGTCTGGAGTAAATGTCTGAGGGATCAAAGAATGGACTGAGGGTACACGGAAGGTTGTAGAAGGTCAGAGGGGATGTGATATAAACTGTTTGTTATGGTTTCTTATACCTGAAAATACTGAATTTGAAAGTTAATTCTGGTTGGTTTTCATTTTAAGAATGGCTAATGATTCTGCAAACTGCTTATGTGTGTATGTGGACAGGTATATGACCTGAAAATGTAAGCAAGCTTTAACTGTACGTATGTATGTGTGTAACTTGGATGCAACTGTGTGTATGTATGCAAGTAATTATTGTTTAGAAAAACAAGCTTTAAACAGCAACCACGTGGCTTCCTCCATCTTGGCTGGTGACCTCATGGACAGCCATCTTTTACAAAGGTTATAAAGATCTACTCAGGTTAACACCTAAGTGCTTATGTCTTTACCAAGTGTTCAATAGCAAGTTTCTAGAGAATTTAAATAGATGGCAACATATGTTTAATAAATAAGGTATTTGATAAATATTAAAGCTATATATCAATGTTTTTATACACAGGAATATACCTTGCTCTGGCAGCTAAACTTTGTAACATAAAGGAATCATAGGAAACAGCTGAGGTTTGCAAATGTATGGTAGGACTAGAGTTCCAAAAAGAGTCTAGTTGCAGTGGTGGACCTTAGCAGTTTTGAAAATTCTAGTGCCAGGTGATGATCACCAGAAGAAACTAAGGCCTAAGATTTCTCCTTCTAGGAATAAGCCAATAGTTACTGAAACAAGTCAGTCCAGATTCCAGAAACCAGGAAGTGTAAAAGTACAGAGTCACAAGGTAGTCACGAGGTAATGACTGCCGGACTATAGAATGTCCCAACCCTGGTTTCCAGGGTAACTGACCATAAAAATGTCCCCACCTGAGGGCAGCCAATGAGCAATGGTGGCAGGCAACCACCCCCTTAGAAGTAAGATTAAGCCATGATTTCTAGAAAACCCCTAGAAGTGAGCCAATCAGAATTGTACCCATACTAGCACCCCTAAGTGATGTAACCTTGTGGCTTTTCCCTTTAAAAACTGAGCTTGCAGATAGGTGGGCACTTCCTCCAGCCTCTACTGCATTGGATGTATTGGACGAAGTCCCTGGCTAGGCTTGTATTGCTTTTGGATATCCATAATAAAACCTTGCTTTTGCATTCCGGCATGCTCATCTTTGGTGGTCTCTCTGGGGGTTGCAATCTGGACTCAACACTCTGGAGGCTGGAGAGTTTTACCCTCTGCCTTAACTTCAAGAATTTCATGCTATTTTTGGAATTTTTTTTCCTTATTTCTTCTTATTCTAGTTTATGCTTTTGTCCATGCCTGCAGTTGTGGTTTTATCTCTGACACAATACGTGGGCATGAGAGCATCCTCTACATCACTTTGTGCCCTGGTTCTGTTTTGTTCAGCTTCCCCCCCCCCCCCCCCCCCCCGATTTTGCTGTCATTGCAAATGTCAGACAATTCTCCAGCAACTCTTGGACATTCGATTATTTTGTTACTCTTGTCTTTCCCATTTTTTATTTACCACTTTGGGCACTGTCTGTTAGCACATCCTCCAGTTCAGCATGTATATAGCTTACCTATATATAGTCTGTCATTGCAATAAGCGGTTGGTCTTTCATCATAGATATGGTGATCTTTATCTCTAGCATATACTTAAATATTTCTTAAAATTTTCATATTTTTCTCACCTTACTGGTCTACCCTTGCATTTTTATCTGGTTTGTTTATTAAATTTCTAGCAATGGAATCACTCATTAAAATTACTGGCATGGTAATACTAACATGGATATGATATGTTAACTCTAGTTACCCACACTCTTAGTCTTTCTAAACTCTTTTTTTGGCCTTTTACTATTCTTAGTATTTTTTTGAAAGATATGTTATTAGGTAGAAGGAATTTCATCACTTAGCTCTTTAGTAATGTAGCAAGCAGGTATGAAAGGAACAGAACATTTTGCTTTTTTTACACTTCATTTAAAGTATGTAGGCAGGGTTTTCTGTCCCACCAGGCCACTCCAAAGTAGCCACACAGAGACTTATTATTAATTATAAATTCTTGGCTGATAGCTTAGGCTTCTTACTAACTAGCGCTTACAACTTAAATTAACCTATTTTTCTTATCTATGTACTACCATGTGGAAGAACATCCTCCTTCCCTCCCTCTCAACCTTCTTCCTTCTCTCCCATTTGCAGTAGGTAATTTACCTCTAGCTCTTCAACGATTAGTGGAGCCCCATGATATTTCTCTTATCTACATTAGGGGTTAACTGTTGTTGGAACTATCCAGATCTTCCTTTGATAGCTATGTTTTTGAGATTTCATGGATGTAGGTTCCCTGTCAAAGTAAAAAGGGATAATTTCATTGCAGACTTCTCAGACTTTTGTCTCATACAACTTTTCCTCTCTCTAAGGGAAGATCCTGAACCTTGGGTACGAAAGTTGTGTTTTATGTATATAAAACTCCCAACTGGAGATGGGAACCCCATGGTCAATTTGTTCTTTGTATTTTGACTAGTTTTAGCTTTCCTTGATGATCTCTTTCTGTTGTAAAAGGAAGCTTCTTTGATGAGATATGAGAGCTACACTTATCTGTGGCATAAGGATAAACATTTAGAATCCAGTTAGGAATGATAGATTTTGTAAAGGAGCAGTAATAAGTTCTACTCCAAGGCTGATGGCCTCACTAACTACATGTTATTTGGTAGTTTTAAGGTACCAGGAATGTTTTCTCTCCTGTTTAGTAGGTCTTGACTGCAATTAGAAAGCTGTTGGTTTCCACCAGGTATAAGTGTCACTATGCAGCTTTAGGAATAGCTTGTCTTAGTGGTGATTGTTGTGGTTTATAGTCTTAACTGATGGGTATGATGATTGATTTCTATTATCCATCAATATCTTTTACTCCTGTCATGAAGCTTTAGCTGGACCTATGCTACGGATGTATGTAATCAGTTCTCTGCAGTCTTCAGTATCTTCAAAGATACACCAGCAGAAGGAAAGAGACGATTTATATTCTGTATGCCTTTTCTCTCAGATTGGGCTTATCTGTATCTCTGTCAAGTAGAATTATGATTAAATTGTTTATTTTTGAGAAGCCCTTGATAAGAGCTTGATACTCAGGAACATTAAAAGTTGTTCTTTACTCTTTTTGCTAGTTCTACATCAAATTGTATCAATGTCAATGCTATTGTATTACTCAGAGTTCTATGAGCTTTGGATTCTAGACCAAGATTCTAACACAAACTGTGTAGGAAAGACCTAGCTTCCTGGCTTGGCCATGACCCCTTTTCAGTTGTTTCCTTTCCTGGTGGTCCCTGACTACTTCTAACACTCAGGTCTGTTATTCCAAACTACCAGCAATTCATTTACAAGACTTCAGCTTTTGAAATACTGGTTCCCAAGTAGATTTTACACCGTGAGTTTCAACTTGAGTAAGTCGAGATTCTCTATAAGTACTAGTTTTTCTCTACAAGCTCGAGGGTTGTAGTGTTCCCTGTGAACTATTTTCTTAGTTGGTTTCCAGCTTCTTGGTCACTTTACTTGTTAGGAGAGAATGAAGACTTCTAAATTTCTTACTTGCAGATTTCTTCAGTGTCCTTGAAGAGTCTTATCAAATAATGAATCATTTTATTAATTGTCTAGTTTTACAATTCTGAAGTGTAAGAAACACACACACTTTTTTATAAGGCATTTTAACTGCATTTTGTTTGAAATAATTTTTCAAGGACTCTTTGATTTAGAATGTGAATAAATGATTTTGTACTATGACCTTTGCTGCCTACACAACAGCTTTTATATAGTGACAAAGTTTTCATCTAAGTAGATATTTCATTACTAGTATTTGTCTGGCAAATCATGGAGTTACTCTAACATTTCTGCTTACTTTCATCAAGTGAAAAAGATAGATCAGCTGAAATTTAGGGCTGGATCAGTCAAACTGCCATCTTTACCATCTGGCTTTAAGCCTTCTTGACATACTTCTTTCTGATGTTGCATGAAGTTCACCATGTCAGCAAAGGCAGAACTCGTAGATACCTGCAGCTTTCTTCAAATTAACAAAAACGTCTGATGAAGTTGCTTTGACATCTACCACAGCAGGTGCTGAGTCTATGCTAACTAGAAAATTTATTTTCTATTTCCATTTTAACTTCTCCACTGGGAAACTTGTTGTCACAATGGCCCCAAAGACTTATATCCTTAGCCACATGCATGGAAATTATCCCAGGGACAAAATTGCCTCCTGACAGTCCTGAAAAGGAATGCAGTTACTTGTCATATGCAGACATTGCCTATTTAACTTCCCCCTCCCTCAAGTATATAGGTTAGTTCTTTGTGTTGACAGGTAGTTTTGTTGATTTCTTTAATTAGTACAACCCAAGCAGGAAGTATGAAGTATATACAAACACTGTGCTGTTTGTTTGTTTTGTTTTTATCAACTTAACAGGGGTCAATGTTATTTGGGAAGAGGGAATGTCAATTAAGAACATGTCTCCATCAAACTGGCCAATAGATGAATCTGTGGGCATTTTCTTAATTAATGGCTGATTTGGGTAGGCCTATCCTACTGTATGCAGTACCACACTTGAGCAGGTAGTCTTGGGTCAATGGTACAAGACTATAAGAAAGCAGGCTGAGCAAGCCGTGGGAGCAAGCCTTACTTGGGAGCAGTGTTCTTCCATGGCCTCTGCTTCAGTTTCTGCCACCAGGCCCCTGCCCTGCTTGAGTTGCTAGGTGACTTTCCTTAATGATGGACATGTAAACCAAATAATTCTTTTTCTTCTAAAGCTATTTTTGGTCACATGTTTAACACAACAATAAGAAAATCAAACTACATACATAATCATGTTAGCACTCATTAAAATGAAGCATAGTTTTCCCTAGTCTTTGAAACATCCTATCTTAATCTACTTCACCACACTTTAAGTGTTCTTGTGGACCAAATGTCTAATAGTTTCTGGATCCCTTACTGTGTAATGTCCTCATGGTTGACTTTCACATTTTACTTAATGTGTTAGATCTTTAATTTCTTGGTTCCTCAATTGAAATATCCAATTTAACTGTATATTACCCATATAAATGTCACAGGCTTTAAAGAGATATGTCCTTCATTTTTATATAAAATAAGTTGTCTGATTTATAAATATATTTATTGTAAGGAAAAGCCACATAGATTAAAAAGATACTAGAGGGAAAATACTGTAGAATTGTCGCTGAGAATGAACATATCACACAGAAGAAACTTTATAAGAGGCTGCCTTTGATGCTGTAACCACTAAAAAAATATTAAATCTTCCATTTTGGAATTGTTTTTAGAACAGATTAGCCTATGATGCCAATAACTAGCTGCTCTTTGGTTTTAATGGAAAAGTATTCCAACACATGAATAATAATTAGATAAACATATGCAGAAAAGAGCCTATCTGAATGTCTTTGTTAGACTAGTTTTATTTCAGATAGTATTTATATATTTAGTTCAATTCTCTCTAGTGTTACTCATTGGCTTTCAATAAGAAATTGCTAATTATGTATTCAATGCCCTTTTTATACTCATTAACAGTAGTGGAGATAATACTCTAGCATCTAACTGCTCTTTTCTTTAGATATTGATTGACATTTTTATTAAAACTACTAAGTGGGTTTAATTTTTATTTTGCACTGTATTTTCAGTTGATATCTCTTTTATTTAAATAAATTCATCCATATCTAATTCTCATGCATTTTTAGTCACAGCCCAGTACTTCTGCCTATGTATTATGAAGGTTGTATTATGGTTATAATTTCTTTAGAGTGTCCTTGAAACTTCAATCCGCTCTGAAATGAATTTTGAATTTTAATAACTAGAGTAGTGACTAGGATTTAGCTGAGTTTTAAATCATAGCACATACTTCCCTCCTTTGTTTTCAGTACAGCATGGCCAAGCTGATACCAATATACATAAAGATAAATGTTCTCCATGTAAACATGTCAAAACATTATTGAAAATTATGAGTATAGTGATAGATACTAATTCAAGTAATTTTATTGTTCTTAATGGTAATTTGCAGTGTTCACTGCAATTCTTACTAGTTATTAGAATTTATTTTCTTTCTTAAGGTGAGTCTTTTTTTATATAACTTGACAAACTAGGAAAGTGTAGTTAACTAGCTAACATTTCAAAATTAATTGCATAAACAATGATAGAATGTATTATTTGAAGTTGTTAAATTAATAAGGGAAAGATATATTTCTCAGTTAAATAGTTTTTCTTGTCCATAAACAGAAGGACAGTTGTGTGACTACTTATTTAAATTCTGACTTATTTGTTAACTTGATGTTTAATTGCATTTTATATTTTAATAAGTCACCCTAAATATATGAGAAGTTCTAGTACATGTTTGTTTTAAAGCACAGATAAAATCATGAGCATTTCTTTTTTTCTAAACTGCTCAGGTGATTTAAATTTAGTTAGAGGTATGAGTGGGGTTGAACAAACTGTCATATCATACACACACACACACACACACACACACACACACACACGCCTCAACTCTTTTACCACCTTTTAAAGGGGAAAGAATTGCTAATTGAGTATATGTGTCTGTTCCAATATGCATAGATGAAGGCGAAATCTAAAAGACAGCCTTGGTTCTCATCCCCAGTATTACTGTGCACCTCCTTCAATACAGTTTCTTATTTTTCTGGAGCTGACCAGTTCTCTGTGCAGGCTGGCCAGCAAGACCCAGGGTTCCTCATTTCTCTGTCTCTCAGTGCTGGAGTTACAGATATATGCCATATCACTGCCATTTTTACCTGGGTTCTGGGGATCAATTTCAGGTCAAGTGAGTCACCGTATCTGATCCATTTTTTAACCATTTCTGATAATTACCAAGAGCTATGAAAACTACAAAAATCAATCAGATTATCAGTCACCTAGAATATAAACATTACTTATTTTCTTTTCTTGTTGCTATTATAAAACACCTCAATAAAAGGGTTTATTTTGTCTCACAGTTATAGGTTAATGTCACATAAGTAGTTGCAATGACCACACAACATCCATAATCAGGAAGAGAGACATGCGAATGCATGCTTGCTGCTCATCCGTTTTTTTTTTCCAATTATATAGTATAGGATATGTTCATAGAATGATACCACTCACAATGGACAAGTTTTCCCACTACAATTAAGGCTATCAAAATAATCTCCTACAGATACCCAGAAATCAGTTTCTCCCAGGTGATTCTAAATTTTGTAATAATACTAAGAATCACTAATATGCAATTAAGGACTATAAGGGTGACTAAAATGCACTGTTAGGATTTGTGTAATGGTCTTATCATGAAATTTGTGAATACATCATTTGTACTCATTTGAGTACACAGGGTACCTGTGATTAAAGAAAGAAGAGAAATACACATTCTCTTAGACAGAATAAAAAGCAAAGAATGGATTTACAGCTAGATACACCTGCTGGAGCTTTGTATTAAATCATTATTTCTTTTATCCTAAGAGTAACAAGGAGCCATGTGTTTTTATTATATTAGTAATGTGGAGTCATAAATAAAGCAAAATGATAAAAATGTAGGTTGATAAGATCATACTTGAGTTTCATAATAACTGTGCCAGCTCAGTACCAAGAGTGTCTTGAAAGTACAGTGGCCAAGATGATAACGCTCAGGTAAGTTTCTCAAGGATTTTAGAGTTTGTAAGGCATGCCATGCTGAATATTGGACAAGTCAACTGAATTTTAAATAATATTTTGGTAAAAATGTGGAATTCATTGCTCGGTTTACTCAGTTTAATTTCAATAAACCAGGGATGGGAAGATATATAGAAACAACATAGAATTAAGAGAATACAAATGGAATAATGAACACAATCTGATTTTATTACGATGGGGGAGGAAGGAAATACAGCCATGGCATTGGGATGTACATTAACCAACAAAAGAAACTGAGCACAAGAAACTAAGGCATCTGTGTGGGATGTCAGGTCAGGAGAAGTGACAATAGAAAACTGGTGGAGAGAGCTCTTGAAGACTGTGGGCTGCCGTAGAATACAAAGGCAAGCATGAAGGACTCACTGCAGGGGGATTACACAAAAGGTGAGGAGATTTTGATGTGAGAAGATTTTTGATGTATGAAAAACTTGGATTTGAGTCTTTGAAAATTCAAAATTTCTGTATATAGAGACCAAGAGTGAATGAGTTCACAGAAGATTTGGAGTTTCAGAAAAAAGACAATTTGAAATAGAACAGAGTAAATTGAGAGAAGTACTGCTGTTTCTAAGAAAAATTGAATGTGGGTTTCAGCTTCTCACTCTCTTCAGCATCTGTGAGGACATTGTAGTTGTGTTCATTTGGGATTAGTGTTAGTTTACCTGGTAAAAAGAGAAAGCTCTGAAGGAAGTTTTGACAGTGCACTGAGAAGCAAGATTATGGACATACACATGAATACATTAGAAATTAAAATCATCGTCTAATAATTGCTAATGAGCATGTTGCAAAACATGAGCAGTAAAAAAATATTTACTAAGTAAGGTCAGAATAGAAGAGTTCATGTGCAATGATTTTGAAAGTGAGCTGTGTTGCTGCAAGTCTATTAACAAGGTTATTGGAGGTGTTCATGGAGCTCCTAAGAGGCTCAGGGCTTAGGCAAAGAAGCAGTAGCATGTTCTGGAGCTGCTTTGTACTGTTTTCCAAGAGCTTTATGAGTTCAGTGACATTAGTCTTATAGGTCAAAATCAGTGGTAGTTGGAATAAAGTCCACAAATACTATATATATTATTCTAAGTCTACAAACCCAATATGACTAACAGAACAATTCTTCCCTATCCAGAGGACCAGTGGTTAAACAGTTACTAATACATTACCAAGAAGAAGGAAAAATGTAGGTACAATTATGACATAGTATGTAACTAAATGCCATCCTTGACATAGTGTGATAAGATCTGCATGAACTCCTAGGAAAATTCAGAAACCTTAGGCAAGATGAAGGTTGACAGTCAACTCATAGCTCTTTTCAAATATACAGGTGTTTTTCTTCCTTGTAATTTCCATCTGTGTGTAATTCAGCACCTTGGTTGCAGAAATGTAAGAGTTTTGACCATGTTGTTTCTGATAATAGAGGATAGAAGTTCTCTCTGCTGACATTATCACTTCACCCTTCATCTGTCTGGGTTACATCCCATTTGTCATTTGTCCTAACATCACAAGATCCTCCTAAGATTCTTTGTTTACTTGCTATGTATTGCGAGATCTTTTAAGCCATGCCAGGACAGGGCCCACACTTTGTTTTTTAATTAATCTCTCACATGCAGTTCCTGGCGTTCTCCCTCATCCTGTCTGGGTGCCAAGCTTCTATTAGGATATAGAACAAATGAAGAATGAGTAAGTAAGAGAACTACTGAATGAAATGTACTGAACTTTCCGGCAAAAGTGTTGTGTTTCTGAGGCTCCTCACTTGCAACAGCAGGCATTACAGGCCAGAGCAGCTAGAAATGCACTCTCCACAGCAAGAATGCAACTCCAGCTGCTTTCACTAGTCTTGCATAGCAATGTAATTCAGCTCACAAAATGGTTGGGTGTAGTAGCATGTTTTCATGTTCCTGCAAGGCTGTTTTAAAGAAAAGGGTGAAGCATAAGAATGCATTGAGCATATGAGATGTTTGTTTTTAATTACATAAATCATGCTTGAAGATATTCTGATATCTAGAAATCTTTATGACTTGTCAAAAAGCACTTAGGATGAATATACTCATTTATTCCTCATGAAGTTTCTATAATAGTGATAAGAAAGCTTTCCGTTAGACATGGCTGAGTAATTGTGTCTTATGCAAGGTCTTGAATAGACACAGTGTTATCAGATTTCCTAACGTTATTGCTGCCCCTCTACCAGGCAGTATTTTTGATGAGAAATTACATAGGAAAAGTTAGACACTGAATTTAAGAATAAAATTCAATGGCCAGAAAGCTCTGTGAAGGATAAAATGACCGATCTAATAAACTGTTTTCAAATACCTAAACATAGCATCTTATCTTCCGACGTTTTGAACCTGCTGCCTCCCTTACATGTCCAGAAATACAGTTTTCTTCCTTTTCTCTCTCTGTTAACTCAGTGTAACACAGAGCAATTCTCTCTGCTTCAGTGCTCTTCCTTTCAAATATGTTGTTTAAGAGGTTGCAGATGCGTTGGGAAAAGAGCAGTATAGTTTTTCCAAGGACTGACAGTTTTGCTCACAGCCAAGGCCGTTCAGATTGCCGCCCTAGAGTCAGATCCACCTCTGATATGAACCACATATGGCATCGTCCTGTTCCCCTGAATTAACTCTAATTTCCTAGTGACCAAGGTCAGATGAGTCCAGACAGGGCTCAGCTGTTCCTACCTAGCACATATGTTCCAGTGTGGTTGGTAATTTATTTACTGTAATAAAAATTAAAATGCAAATCTCAGCCAAACACTCCTTCCCCTTGCTATGAGCTTTTCTCAAGTCATACATTTGAAACGGTTATATGTGACTTGCTCAGCATTAAATAAAAGGTGCTACTCATAGAGAAATATTTCACATTAGAAAGAAAATTTATCACATGAAATGTTTTTTCTTTTTTTATTAAGAAAATTTTTCCATTCATTTTACATATCAAAGATCCCTCTCTTCCCTCCTTTTGCCCCCCCAGCCTCCCCCTCCTAGCCCACCCCTACTCTCCCCCACAAGAAGGCAAGGCCTCCTATGAAGAGGCACATCCACTAGAGGCAGGTCCAAGCCCTTCCCGCTGCCTCAAGACTGCAAGAGGTGTCCCGTTATAGGTAGTGGGCTCCAAATAGCCCGCTCATGCACCAGTGATGGATTCTGATTCTACCGACAGGGGGCCTCCTAAGCAAATCAAGCTACACAACTGTCTTGCCATGCAAAGGGCCCAGCCCAGTCCCATGCAGGCTCCTCAGCCGTTGATCCAACTTTCATGGGTTGCCACTAGTTTGGTTCGGTCATCTCTGCAGGTTTCCCCATTATGATCTTGATACCCTTGTTCATAGAATCCCTCTTCTCTCTCCCTGACTGGACTCCTGGAGCTCTGCCTGGTGCCTGGCTGTGGATCTCTGCATCTGCTTCCATCAGTCACTGGAGAAAAGCTCTGTGATGACAGTTATGGTATTCACCAATCTGATCTTTGGGGCCAGCCAGTTCAGTTCAGGTACCCTTACATCATTTCTAGTAGTTCAAGTTGGGGTCCTCCCTGGGGATTCCTGGGAACTTCCCTAGCACCTGGTTTCTCTCTATCCCTCTATCATGGTATCTATTTCACTGCTATCCCACTCCATTCCTGTTCCAGCTCGACCATCCTGACCACATATCATATGAAATTTCTTTAAATGCAATAATTGAAGGGCTGGATACTGCAAAAATTGCTTAATTATGGAAAATGACCAAAAGTTCTTTCATTTTATTAATTTTTCAATATTTCCTTATGCACCAAAATTTATCTAATTCTGCCAAGCTTATGATATAGAAGATAAATACTTATTTGTAAATTCTTGCTTTTTAAATAAAATAAATTTATTTGTTTTCATAGAAAATGCTTTTCAAAATTTGCTTCAAGATGCTGTGGGTATTTCAACACCTGATTAAGTTTTTAAAGACTGATATGGGTCACCATTTCATTTTGTGTTTTCTTCCTTCATTGAATTTTTTCTCATATACTATATCCTGGTTCAGGTTTCTCATCCTTCTATCCTCCCAGTCACTTACCACCAAAATATGGATCCACGCCCTTTCTGTCTCTTTGTACCACCATTGTCTTAGCATATCTTGCAGGCAGGGCACCTTGTAAATTAGTATATGTAGCTGGATTGATGCTTCTCTTTTGGTAGCTTGCAAGTACCTTCCTACAACAAAGATGCTAAGACAAAGGCCCTATGTAGGCACCAGCTGGACTTCTCCTTGTTCATGAGTTTTGTGGATGTTGTGTTCAGCAATGGGGCCTTGCTTCAGAGCAACCCATATCATTGGCAACAGCCTAGGCTGTTTGGGGATTTCCATGGGACCCCTTCTGCCAGCCACTCAATTAGATGGAACTCGATCCCAGGACTGAAAGCTTCATTTGGGCATAACAGATGTACAGTTGGGCCCAGTCTCCCCCATTGTTTGGTGAGTTCATTTAGATTGCCTTGATATATGTATATATTTAGGAAGTAGCCATTGCATTAGGCTTAATTTTAGCTGTTTCTCCCCATATTCTCTCCCTAATCTTCCTCTGTCCTCCCACTTTCCACATAATTCTCTTATTCCAGTCCCCCTTACCCATCCATAACTCCCCTATTTCTCTTTCCTAACAAGCTCTATCTGTATCCCAGTCACTGACTCTACATCTAACCTCTGTGGTTCTACATATTGTAGCTTTGTTTAAACATTTAAAATCCACATGTAAGCAAATAATTACCATATTTGTTTCTGGCTCTTGGTTACAACAATCAGGATGAGTTTTTCTAGTTCCATTCATTTCCCTGTGAATTTCAGGATTTCTTTATTTAAAAAGGTGAGTAATACTCTATTGTGTAAATGCATTACATTTTCTTTTTCTTTTCTATTCTTCTCTCACATATTACAACCTAACCTCAGTTTCCCCTCCCTCAACTCCTCCCAGTCCTCTCAAACATACCTTCTCTCTTCCCCAGATCTCCTCCTCCTCTGTTTCCCTTCAGAAAAAGGAGCAGGCCTCCCAGGGATATCAACCTAACGTGGCATAGCAAGTTACAATAAGACAAGGCACAAACCTTCATATCAAGGCTGGGCAAGGCAACCCAGTAAGAGGAAATGAGTCCCGGGAGCAGGCAAGAAAGTCAGAGTCACACCCCACTCCCTCTGTTAGGAGTCTCTCAAGAACACCCAGCTATACAACCATAACTTATATGCAGAGGATGTAGCTCTGACCCATATAGGGTCTGTGACTGTCCCTTCAGTCTCTGTGATCTTCTATGAGCCATGATTAGTTGATTCTGAGGGCTGTGTTCTCATGGTATTCTTGAGTCCTCTGGTTCCTACAACCCTCCCTTCTCCTCTTCTCTGGGATTGCTCTGTATCTGCTAGTGTTTGGCTGTGGGACTTTGTATCTGCTGCTATCATTTGTTGAATGAAAATTGGACTAGCCACTGATCTATGAATATAGCAGAATACCATTAGTGATCATTTCATTGTTTCTTTTTTTTCTTTTTTCTTAAGAAATTTTCTATTCATTTTACATAGCAACTACAGATTCTCTCCCCTCTCTCTTCCCACCTCCTCCAAGGCAAGACCTCCCTTGGGGAGTCAGCAGAGCCTGATACACTCAGTTGAGGCAGGTCTAAGCCTCTACCCATGGACCAAGGCTGTCTTAGATGTCCCACCAGAGGCAGTGGGCTTCAAAAAGCCCTCTCATACCCTAGGGATGGATCCTGATCCCACTGCTAGGGAGTAACTTAAGCAGATTAAACTACATAACTGTCTTGCCTATGCGAAGGGCCTAGTCCAGTCCCATGGAGGCTCACAGCTATTGGTCCACAGTTCATGAGTTCCCACTAGTTTGGTTTGGTTGTTTCTGTACCTTTCCCCATCATGATCTTGATGCCCCTTGCTCATAAAATCCCTCTTCTCTCTCTTTGAGTGGACTCCTGGAGCTCAGCCTGGTGCTTGGCTGAGGATTTCTGCATCTGATTCACTGATTTTTTTTCCAGTTGTATTTGGTTTTATCCCTGGTCTCTGGCTGCCCAGCCTCTCATTCCTGGCAATTCATGCAGTGTCAGGTGTAGGATCCCCTCATGGGGTGGGGCTCAAGTTGCACCAGTCATTGGTTGGACACTCCCACAGGTAATGCACCACCATTACCCCAGCACATCCTGCAGGCTCGTCAGATTGTACATCAATGGTTTTGTTGCTGGGTTGGTGTCTCAGTCCCATTGCTGAAAGCCTTGCCTGGTTATAAAAGACTGCTGTTTCAGAGTCCATATCCCTATTACTAGGAGTCTTTACTAGGGTCACTCTTGTAGATCCCAGGGAGCTTTCATTGTACTAGGTTTCCCCATCACTAACCCCCCCACTCCCTGAAGGCCTCCAATTCCAGTCTTCTCACCCAGTACTCTCTCATAGAATAGAATTTGTGGATAGACTTGGAGAGGGTGGAGATGGGAACAGGAGGGATCAGGCACAACATTTTCATCACCCATTGTTCTGTTGAAGAACATCTAGGTTGTTTTCAATTTCTGTTTATTATAAATAGAGCAGCAAATGAACATGATTGAGCAAGTGTCCTTCTGGTAGGATGACATGTCCTTTGGGAATATGGGATTGTGAGATAAATCAATTCCCATCTTCCTGAGGAACTCCCACACTGATTTCTATATTGGCTGTACAATTTTCAGTCTGACCTGCAATGGTAGTATGTTCCCCTTTTTCCACATCCTTGTCAGCATGAGCTGTCACTTGTTTTATTGATCTTAGCCATTCTGAGGGAGGTCAACATTTCTAAAACTATAAGTAATAAAACATTAAAGTAGGTTCAAGTTTTCTTTTTACTCACGTGTTGTGTGCATAGCATTGAAAACAAACTTCATGTAGTAGCATTTCAATTTAATTAATGGAGACATAACACATTCTAAAAGTTAATTCAAAATCTTAATATTAAATATTGACCTGGGGAGTGTCTTGTCATTTTTGAACAGTGTGAGAGAATTGTAAGATTGGAACCAGTGAGCAAAAGACACTTATTAAAAATTTTTTTTATTTATTTAAAAATATTAATTTGTAATAATTTGATAGTAAACAAGATAAATAGCATGACAATTTTAAATGTGTATTTAAATCAAAGATATTTTTAAAGCTGAAAACATCAATTAAAGGGAAATATAAATTATGGGACTAGAGCTCATGTGCTGCCTCACAGAATTTGAAACCCATTTTTGGGGTATTTCCAACACTGTTTTCTGACTTCCACGGCCACTGCAAACATGTGGCTCACTTATATAAATACAGCTAAATAAAAAATAAATGAATAAACTTAAACAAAAAGCCTCACAACACACATTAAGTAAGAATAAATGAAAATCGAGGGGCGAGGGGCGAGGGAAAGAGAAATTGGGGGAGCGGGAGATCCCCAACTGGATCAAGAACAGAGAGGGAACACAAGGAATGTTCATGATAAATGAAGACCACATGAGAATAGGAAGGAGCAAAGTGCTGGAGAGGCCCACAGAAATCCACAAAGATGCCCCCACAATAGACTGCTGGCAATAGTCGAGAAATAGCCTGATCTGACCTACCCTGGTGATAGGATGGCCAAACACCTTAATTGTTGTACTAGAAACCCCATCCAGTGACTGAGGGAACTAGAAGCAGATATCCATGGTCAGGCCCCGGGTGGAGCTCCGGGAGTCCAATTGGCGAGAAGGAGGAGGGTTTATGTGAGCTAGAGTTGTTGGGACCAGGGATGGATGGAATACAGGGACAAGTGGCCAAACGAATGGAAACACATGAACTGTGAACCAATGGCTGAGGGGCCCCCAACTGGATCAGGCCCTCTGAATGGGTGACACAGTTGATTGGCTTGATCTGTTTAGGAGGAATCCAGGCAGTTGGACCGGGTCCTGTGCTCAGTGCATGAATTGGCTGTTTGAAACCTGGGGCTTAGCAGAGACACTTGGCTCAGCCTGGGAGGAGGGGACTAGACCTGCCTGGGCTGAGTCCACCAGATTGATCTCAATCCTCG
>CABHPH010140674.1:0-25730 GCA_902168325.1 Peromyscus nudipes | reverse complement strand
AGTCGCTGGGTAGAGGAGGGTGGGGAGAGGGGAAGCCCAGAGGCTAGAGGAGGAGGAAGAGGAGCGAGGGCAGCTGTGCGCGGTGTCTTCGACCACTCAGTCCGACCGCGGCGAGCCAGCAGGCGGGTGCGCCGCCCCCTCCCCCGCCCGGCCTCCCCAACTCTGCGGCCGCGAGCAAAGTTTGCAAAGAGGCGCGGGAGGCGGCCGGGCAGCTAGGAGGCAGCCGGGAAGGCGCGCGGTCTCGGGGTTGGGGGCGGGGGCTGGGGGGAGCCCAGGAGCCGAGTGGGGGGCGGCGGCCAGCATGCGGGCCCGCAGCGCCCTGCCCCGCAGCGCCCTGCCCCGCTTGCTGCTGCCACTGCTGCTGCTGCCAGCCGCCGGGCCGGCCCAGTTTCACGGGGAGAAGGGCATCTCCATCCCGGACCACGGCTTCTGCCAGCCCATCTCCATTCCGCTGTGCACGGACATCGCCTACAACCAGACCATCATGCCCAACCTTCTTGGCCACACGAACCAGGAGGACGCGGGTCTGGAGGTGCACCAGTTCTACCCGCTGGTGAAGGTGCAGTGCTCGCCCGAGCTGCGCTTCTTCCTGTGCTCCATGTACGCTCCGGTGTGCACAGTGCTGGAGCAGGCCATCCCGCCGTGCCGCTCCATCTGCGAGCGAGCGCGCCAAGGCTGCGAGGCGCTCATGAACAAGTTCGGCTTCCAGTGGCCAGAGCGCCTCCGCTGCGAGCATTTCCCGCGTCATGGCGCGGAGCAGATCTGCGTGGGCCAAAACCATTCCGAGGACGGAGCTCCTGCGCTACTCACCACCGCACCGCCTTCCGGGCTGCAGCCCGGCGCGGGTGGCACCCCGGGCGGCCCTGGCGGCGGTGGCGTGCCCCCACGCTACGCCACTCTGGAGCACCCTTTCCACTGCCCCCGCGTCCTCAAGGTGCCGTCCTATCTCAGCTATAAGTTTCTAGGTGAGCGTGATTGTGCAGCGCCTTGCGAGCCCGCACGGCCCGACGGCTCCATGTTCTTCTCGCAAGAGGAGACGCGTTTTGCCCGTCTCTGGATCCTCACCTGGTCGGTGCTGTGCTGCGCTTCCACGTTCTTCACGGTCACCACCTACTTAGTGGACATGCAGCGCTTCCGCTACCCAGAGCGGCCCATCATCTTTCTGTCCGGCTGCTACACCATGGTGTCGGTGGCCTACATCGCGGGCTTCGTGCTCCAGGAGCGCGTGGTGTGCAACGAGCGCTTCTCTGAGGACGGTTACCGCACGGTGGTGCAGGGCACCAAGAAAGAGGGCTGCACTATACTCTTCATGATGCTGTACTTCTTCAGCATGGCCAGCTCCATCTGGTGGGTGATTCTCTCCCTCACCTGGTTCCTGGCAGCCGGTATGAAGTGGGGCCACGAGGCCATCGAGGCCAATTCGCAGTACTTCCACCTGGCCGCCTGGGCCGTGCCGGCCGTCAAAACCATCACCATCCTGGCCATGGGCCAGATCGACGGCGACCTGCTGAGCGGCGTGTGCTTCGTGGGCCTCAACAGCCTGGACCCGCTGCGGGGCTTCGTGTTGGCGCCGCTCTTCGTGTACCTGTTCATCGGCACCTCCTTCCTGCTGGCCGGCTTCGTGTCGCTCTTCCGCATCCGCACCATCATGAAGCACGACGGCACCAAGACGGAGAAGCTGGAGAGGCTCATGGTGCGCATCGGCGTCTTCTCGGTGCTCTACACGGTCCCGGCCACCATCGTCATCGCCTGCTACTTCTATGAGCAGGCCTTCCGCGAGCACTGGGAGCGCTCGTGGGTCAGCCAGCACTGCAAGAGCCTGGCCATCCCGTGCCCGGCCCACTACACGCCGCGCATGTCGCCCGACTTCACAGTCTACATGATCAAATACCTCATGACGCTCATCGTGGGCATCACGTCGGGCTTCTGGATCTGGTCCGGCAAGACGCTGCACTCGTGGAGGAAGTTTTACACGCGTCTCACCAACAGCCGGCACGGCGAGACCACCGTGTGAAGCGGCCTCGCCTGGTGGGCACCCCCACCCTCCCCCAGGGCCGGACCGCGTGGTGCCCTCCTTCACTCGGGAGGGGGTGCGCCCTATGGACTCCTATTTTATTTTTTTAAATAAAGAACAGTAAAAACCATCTTATTTTAGGTCGCTTTTTAAAAAGAACTCTGTCCAACACCCCCTACCAGGTTTGTAATTAAAACTGTAAATAGTCTTTGTAAATTTAATTATATATTTTATATTTAAAAGGAAAATGGGGAGAAAAAAAAAAAAAGACCAGCGAGGGCGCCAGGGCTGAAGAATGGGGTGGGGGTGGGGGAGGAGGTCTCGCCTTTTCTAAGTGCCCTTTTAAAAGCCGCCCTGTGCTCTGGTTCGAATTTTTTGGTGATTTGGCAGGGCTGGGCCTGCTGGGAGAGGCACCTAGCATGCGCGCTGTTTTTGTTGGCTTCAAGGAGTTGGGAGTTAGTTCCACTCAACTTCTATAAAAGCCAAATTTGCAAGCCTCCTCGCCGACGCGGGGCCTGTGGAAGCTGTTGGATATTTTTTAACGAGACTTGGATTCGTTTTGTTATATTTTATTTCCCGTTCTTCTCCCCCACCCCACCCCCCTTTCACCCTCCTCATTTGTTCTGTCTCCCTCACTCGAAATCTGGAAACCTCCCAATCCAGATGCAGACGCGGAAAAACATACCGCTTTTCGGGAGAGGGCGGAGATGTGGGGAGGAATGGCCTCCATCCCCCCCAGCCCACTCCCCTGCGGGCACGGAGATCCTTCTGTGGTTTCAGCTCCGGCCCACGCGCAGAGAGTGGGCCACAAAACGCTTTGTGAAGTGTGTTTTGACACCCCCCGCCCAGTACACACACCATTTTAAGAACTACCCTCTTTCCCTGAATTTTAGAGATTCCACTAGGCTCTGAAACCTGTATTTGCAAACCCTGGGACCTTTTGCTCTTCGATCCCTTTCTCTCCCGGTAGTCTGCTCCCCGCAGTGGTATCCAGGTTAGCAGTTTTTAGGGTTGGGTTGTGTGTTATGTGTGGGGTTTTGTTTGTTTGTTTTTGTTTTCCAAAAGCAGTAAAAATGGTTGGGTTGGAGGGAGGGGAATGGATGGGCTGGTGGGAATTTTAGTTTTCTTTTGACAAAAGACTGGCCTTTTAAAAAAAATAAAAAGTTGTCCAGGAAAACAAGAACAGAAACTACTGGGTTAAGTTCGCTTTAGAAGGCCTCTCTGGGCAGGCTCTTTGTGACTGTGGGGATGGGGTTGCGTGTTTACGTGACATTCTATATCATAAGAGTGATAGAATGTGTCTAACATGTTTCTTCCCCCTGCATACAAATAAAAGTAAAGATTTTTCTTAAGTTAGCTGCCTGAGAGATGATACATAAAGTACCTTTGCCAGTATGAGAATTCCAGTCTCCAGCACACATCAGTCCCCTCCACTGTTTGGAGTATTTTAGAATTCGGGAGGCTGAAGAATTGCAGTCTAGCACGCCAGAGCTCTGCTGTCACCATCACTCCTGTTTCTTGATAATAGTGCAAATTAAACCTAATAATCATCCTAATAAAGCGCATTTAATTATCTTCAGAGATCTAGCCCTTTAATTGTATTTAACAGGGTTGTAACTCCCCCCTCCCCTTAACCAAACCACACACACCCCCTCCTCCCCTCTCCCCTTCACCTATTTGGTTGGGGGTTGGGGAGAGCGGGGCCCCTTGCCCACGGCCTGGATTGTTTGACTAAATAGTTACGGGGAAACTGATTTCTTATCATCTTTTGTTGGCAGACTTGGGGGGACAGGGGAGAAAGTAAGTTGGAACCCCGACTTCCATGTGTTTGTGCGTGTTGGTTTATGTTGGGGGAAGGGAAGTGGGAATGTTTGGTGGTAATTGAAGTCATATGTGGGGCTTTGTTTGCAATTGTATTGAAGCCTGGGCATTTCAGCAGAGACCCCCTTCCCAAAATATATAGTCTTTCTCCAAATTATTTGTGCTAAATTCACCCAGTCTTCAATATAAATTTGCCTGTGATGGGGGCGGGGAAGCAATGTCACCACCCCAGGGTTCCATTTCTTTCCAGTCTAAAAGGACCCAGTAAAGGCTATGGGAAAGAGTTAAATTCCACACAATTATGAGTGTCTCTCCTGGCAATAAAGGTGAGACTCCAGGAATCCAGTGGGGCTTACCAGTGCCCGGGATGAAGTACAACAGGAAGAGGATGCTGGTTTCTGCTGAAAAGTTGGGGAGAGCCTCCCCACCCCTGAGATTGCCAGGGTCTTGGCTCTGTGCGCTTCTGTGACATCCGCTTCTGTGCCCTCACAGGGATGGCTTAAAGAGAGGTGAGCTGGTGACGCTTGCCTTTTCTTCCCAGCCCCCTCCCCCCACCTCAAGGTCTCCTGCCAACATAGGGGTACAGGGCCCACAACAATAGACAAAGTGGCTTCGTGACGGGGCGGGGGAGGAAAGATAAATGAGCTTCTCGGAGAGCCACAGATCCTATGCAGCCCCCTCCTTTAAGAGGTGGCCAAGGAGTGAAGTGCCTGAGAGAACACAGTGGGGGAGCCCTCCCTCCACCCCACTCCCTCTTCAATGAGACATCTGAAAGGAGGGGGAGCTTGAGGGTACTGCAGGTTAGGAAAGGCCTTAGAGGGAACCCCAACAGTCAACTGCCTGAGCTTGAGGCTGCACCTGGAATCGGTGTCTCCATTGTTTGGAGAACCCAGTTAAAACATGGGCTTGGAGGTCCGCTTCTAGGTCCTATGTGGAGGAATCGCTTTCTGTCTTGTAAACGGGTTGTTCCTTCCCTCTGGAGGAAGGCCTTGCATTGAATGGAGGGTAGAACTGAAAAGGAAAACTTAGTAGGTCACAGGCCATAGGTGATGTCTCCCTGTTCTCTCAAGTCCTAGAGTGACATGGCAGCTCTGCTGTGGCCAGATCTCTCCTTGAGACAGCTCTGCTGTGGCTAGATCTCTCCTTGAGACACCCTCCTTACTGTTTAGACTGTTTAACCCCCCTCCCAAGTCCTGGCCTTATGTCAAAAACATCCCCATTGTTACAAATTCTTACTCCTTTAAGAGATTGTTAAAAAGCAAGCCTCCAAGAAGCCACTTAAGTTTTCCTAGACAAATTCCTCTGTCTCCCAAAGATTGAGTATTGGGTTCTTTTTAGTGGACCTGTAACTGCCAACTCCTGGACTATTAAAGGAGGCATTGGGACTCTTGCTTTTGGTTGGATTCTGGCTATACTGGCTGGGTGCTATGGAACATGCATGTGAGCTCATGAAGCCATACTCCTGCCCTTCAGTTGAATTGTCCCTTCTGCGGATTTTGCTGCTCCCTGGATCGGATCACCTCAAACCCCTAAAGTTTATAAATTTCTGATGGAAGATTACATTGACTCGGAATATGAACACTCTTTAGGTCTTTGGGGGGCTGGGGAACTGGGAGAGGCCAGCCCACATGAATACACAATTTTACATTTTAAGTTTAGGAGGATTCCAGACCATTTGGCCAACTCCCCTGCCCCAGCTAATTCCACTCATCTCTGCGGTGGGACGGGAATCAGTGTGATGGACTTGGTAGGTCCTGCCTGTAATCCCAGCACTAGGGAGGCTGAGAATAAGGATGGTTTGGGCCACAAAGTGAATTCTAGGCCAGCCTGGGCTATGATGAAACAGCTAGACCTATAAAAGCAGAAACCCCCAAACTAGATGGTTCTTAGGATGATGAGATTCTTCTCTTGGGTAACAAATTATCAAACCCAGCAGAGTGTGGGGAGTTGACGATATGGAGTGTTTGGAGGGACAAAGGACAGGTCTCTGCATCTATGTGTGGAGAGACGCCTGGGTGAGGCAGGCCAATTGTGCACACTTCTGCGTGTTTTCTCACCTCTGCCTGGTGTCCCTATGGGCAGAAAGGCTATGTTCCTGTCAAGCAAGGCTGCCATGAGGGTAAGCTAGGGATACAGACAGAGCCAGCCCAGAGCACATGTCAGATAAACCCTAGCACTTTCCCAACCACTTAGGATAAATTCCTGAAAGTAGAATTACTGGCTCAAAGGACATACATTTCTTGAGAGCCTTATAACCTATCGGTATTAGTACTTTTCACAGATTAGAATGATTTCCCATGATCCTAGGTTCGAGCTCTGATTCTGAATGCTAGCCTAGTGTCTAGGGGCTCCTCAGGGTGGTGGTGGGCAACGTTTGTCTCCCTCTCTGATTAGGACACAAATGTCTTACTTGCCTGAGTGAGCAGGGCACACACCAGGGCGGGACTGCCTCTCCAACGGCTTTGAAGCCGGCTAATTAGGGCTAGGGCTGTCACAGCTGGCTTACCCTGTGCCTCCCCCCACTCTCCTCCTGAACCTCCAGCCCCAGCTTCCCAGTCTAAGAGCCTTCCCCAGCCGCCTTGCCTGCCCCTGCAGACTAGTCCTCCAAGCCCTCAGCAAAGGTACCCGATTTTGCAAACCGGAAGGGCTAAGGCAAAAAGTAAGTAAGATGAAGAAGGTGGGGGTCGGACAAGGGAACGCACTCAAACTTTGCAGTTTAGAGTCTTGACTGCCTGTTGCCGGGGCTGCCTCCTCGTTCCCAATGAGACCTAGTGAGGAGCCAACCTGGGCTGGGGGCTGAGCTCGGAGCCCTTTGTTTGAAAGCCAAAGCTTTCTGAAGGTTCCAGCTTCCCGATCTGGCCCTTATAATTAGCCCCAATCAGAGTGTTTATGTCGGGCCTCGTGCATGCGGAACTCAGAGCCCCGTGATTTCATTTAAAACCTGGGGAGAGGGGGAGGGGACTTGTGTGGGGGCAAGCAAAAAAGAGGGTGGAGGTGGAAGGTGGTGACAAGAAGCCCCGGAAGAAGGTGGGTTAAGAGGGTTCTGGGGGAAACAAACACCCCCTCTTTGGCCATAGCAGGGGACAAGACGCCTTCCCAGGATAGCTGACCCCCAGCATCCTGACTCAGGGCAGGCTCTGTGGGTGGGTGGGCTCATGCCAGTCGGAAATAGCTTGGATATAATTAACACAAGTAATCACCTCTCAGCCCAGTGGGAGGGAAGGGTGCAGGCCAGAGCCCGGCTCCCCCAGGAAGCTCTGGCTGCCATTCTTCTTCCTCTCCCTAAGGGCCTGGGGTTAGCCAGGCTCTGCAGCTGCTGGAGACAGAGTATGGTCAGGGAAGGGATGTGGGAAAGAAGGCAGCTTATTCTTATCTCTGGCCTCTTGGGTGACAGCAGAGTGTGGGCTAAGGTAGAAAAGCTAGGGCTTGAGGGGACAGCAGGAATTGTGGGTGCAAAGGCTAGAGAGAGAGTTCCCAGCTACTGCTCCCAGGTGGCATGGGGTATGCCCCCTCCCCCTCCCTCACCCCACCCTCCACGTCTAAGCATCCCAAGGACCTCTCCAGTAGAGGTGGCTTGTAAGGAATTCCACCTACAGGACTCAGTGTTTTGTGCCAAGGGGGCTGGGAGAGCTATAAGCAGTGTGGAGGCAGAGCTCACAATTCTTTGCTTAGATCCTTCCAAACGAGGATGGGCTGTGAGTGTGGCTCAGCAGAAGAGTACATGGCCACCATAAGTGGGGAAGGTCATGAGTTCAATCCCCAGCACTGAAAAAAAGAAAAAAAATCCTACCAGATCCCCAAGGAGTATCTGAAGTCCTTCATTCCTATTACCTGTGATGCATAAGCTGGATCTTATGGTCTCAGATCAACCTGCCTCTTGGCTTTGCAACTTACAATCCCTGTAACTTCAATGCCCTACCCTTCCCTTCCCTTAGCCCACAAGGTCCTCAGAACTGCCTCAGGTTGGCAGCCATATCCCATCCAGTCTTCTCGACACCCATCGTGGTTCTGTGTTTGGTGTGTCTTTATCTCTGTGTGCCAGAGCCATGCAAGAGGCCCAAGACCACAGGCTCTGGAACCTGTCTATTAAGTGGTGTGTGTGTGTGTGTGTGTGTGTGTGTGTGTGTGTGTGCTGTGTATGTGAGTGTGTGTGTGTGTTGTGTATGTGTGTGTGTGTGCTGTGTATGTGAGTGTGTGTGTATGCTGTGTGAGTGTGTGTGTGTGTGTGTGTGTGTGTGGTGTGATGGAGAGGACTCTTATTCCATGAGAGATTTTGTCTACATAACAGAATCAGCTTTACTCATACATTTTCTCTCTTGAGCCTTTTTTGATTTGTTAGGGTCTCAAGTAGACCAGGCTAGCCCAGAATCCTCAATCTTCTTGTCTTCTTCCCACCCATCCCCTACAATGCTGGGATTATAGGTGTGTGTGCTCAGGGTTGAACCCAGGGCTTTGTACATGATAGGCAAGCACCCTACCAACTGAGCTCTATCCCGGCCCTCCTCTGACCCTCTTATTACCCTCTTTGGGCCCTACTTCCCAGCAGTCCTGAGCACCTCTTCCTTCCTGGTCCAGAGTAGTGTGTAATCTTCTATCCCCTGACGTGGGCTTCCTTGTGGACATGTCTAATTAAATTTTATTCTGCTATTCCACATGATGTTGGCTTAATTCATAACCCAGCGAAGATACCAAGTGCGGTGGAAGGAAGCCACTGTTCTGTTCTCCTACAAAATCATCATCCAAGCCAGCGCATGCCTTTGATCCCAGCACTCGGGAGGCAGAGGCAGGTGAATCTCTGTGAGTTCGAGGCCAGCCTGGGCTACAAAGTGAGTTCTAGGACAGCCAGGGCTACACAGAGAAACCCTGTCTCAAAAAAAAAAAAAAAAAAAAAAAAAACGAAAAGAAAAAAGAAAAAGAAAAGAAAAAAAATCATCCAAGCAATGAACTGGAGTAATCTTTCATAAAACTCGCGTATACTAGGAGTATAGTACAGGGTGATGGCTCAGTAGTAAGAGTGCTGGCTGCACAAGCTTGAGAACCTGAGTTCAAATCCCCAGGATCAGGGTAAAGGCTGAGCTTGGCTGCCTGGGCCTATAACCAAGGCACTGGGAGTGGGAGACAGGAGGATCCAGCAGTTCAGTTGTAAAGTAGCAAGCGTCAGGTTCAGTGAGAGGCTCTGTCTCAAGAAATAAGGTGGAGCCCGGCGGTGTGGCACACCTTTAATCCCAGCACTCAGGAGGCAGAGGCATGCAGATCTCAATGAGCTCCAGGCCAGCCTGGTCTACAGAGTGAGTTCCAGGACAGCCAGAACGGTTACACAGAGAAACCCTGTCTCAAAAAACAAACAACAACAACAAAACAAAAACAAAAACAAAAACAAAACAAAATAGAAGAAATAAGGTGATGTGATGGAGGACATCTATGTCTAGCCTCTTGAGTTATGCATACACCCACTCACATTATAACACACACACACACACACACACACACACACGCACACACCTCTGAAAATATGTTGGCAAAGCTTAATCAGGACAGAGAATTCTGGAAACCTACACAATCTTCACTGCTAATGAGAATGTTTAAAAAAAAAATAGTTTTCCTATCAGCCAGAGTAATTATTCAAATATGCAATCAACAAGTCAGAATTTCCAATTAACTCATTAATTGGTGAAGGAACCAATAAGCTATTACAGCCTTTCAAAGGAGAACCCAAAGCAGAGACGTGTCTGGGCTATCTTGAATGCTGAAATGAGGAGTGAATGGATGCCAGACTGGGTAATATCCATGGGCTGTAATCAATTACGTCTCCACCAGAGTATCTGCATTTCTGTGGAGAAGAATCGCTTCCATCATTATCAGCTGTCTGAGCTATAAAGTCTTTTCAAGGTCAATAAAACGTGCAAGGACATGCAATACCTTTTTGCCCATTGCTAAGTCTTTCATAGTTTCCTTCAGTTAGAAGTTCTGAGCACAGACATCTAAACCTAACAAGTGCCGCTCACTCCTATCAAAGAGTGTTAGTTTTGCCAGGCGGCAGTGGCGCACGCCCTTAATCCAAGCACTTGGGAGGCAGAGCCAGGCGGATCTCTGTGAGTTCGAGGCCAGCCTGGTCTACAGAGCGAGATTCAGGACAGGCACCAAAACACAGAGAAACCCTGTCTCAAAAAAAAAAAAAAAAAAAAAAAGTGTTAGTTTCGGTTGGGAGCTCAGAGCCATTCAGACAGAGCTGATAAACCATCCACCGTCCCCAGGCTGGCAAAGCCATCGACCCTTATTCTTTCTCATCCTGGATTTCTGGTTTCTGTCTCCCCTGCCTTTCTTTCTTTCTTTTTTTAATTTTTATTTTGTGTTTATGGGTGTCTTACCTGCACGTGTATTAGTGCACCGTGTTCATGCCTGGTGTCCTTGAGGCCAGGAGAGGACTTCAGATCCCCTGGAACAGGACTTGCAAATAGTGGTGAGCTGCCGTGTGGGTTCTGGGTCCATCCTGGGGCCTCTGGGAGAGCAGCCAGTGCGCTTGACCTCTGAGCCATCGCTCCAGCTCCTCCCTTACCTTTCTTTCACCCACATCACCATCCATTTCCCTGTGACCTGTGAAACCAACCGGCTTTTTCTTCATAGTAGTCGCCACTTATTGTATACATACCCAACACTATATATCTATAGCATTAATAATATTAATAATGATATCAGGCTGGGCATAGTGGCACAAACCTTTAATCCCAGCACTTGGGAGACAGAGGCAAGTGGATTTCTTGAGTTTGAGGCCAGCCTGGTCTACATAGAGAGCTCTGGGATAGCCAGGGCTATGTAGAGAGACCCTGTCTCAAAAAAACGAAAGCAAAACAAACAAATAATAATAATATTAGCTAATAGCTATGAAATGAATACTCTCTTTACTTCAAATTATAACATATTTAAGTACATGCTCAAAGAAGCTGGATCCAAGGGCTCTGGAGAGCCAGGGCAGAACAAAGGCATTCAGATTCTTAACCACTAACAAGAAACAGCTCAAGAAGTTATTTCTTAGGCAGTGGTAGTGCACACCTTTAATCCCAGCACCCGGGAGGCAGAGGCAGGTTGATCTCTGTGAATCTGAGGCCAGCCTGGCCTACAGAGTGAGTTCCAGGACAGCCAGAGCTACACAGGGAAACCCTGTCGGAAAAACAAACAACAACAACAAAAAACAAAACAAAACAAAACAAAAAAAAAAAAAAAAGGAAGAGAAAAAAAAAAAAGAAAGGTCTTATGTCAACCATAATGAATTGTGTAGCTACTCCTGGAGTACTGGCTTGAGAGAGATCCCGAGGCATCGCTTGGTTTAGCAGAACACTGTGCTGGGATCCATTAGTGATGTCTAACTTGGCCACAGAATCATAGATTCTAATAGTTTTCTTGCCTGTTGGGTATTTGTCAGGCTGGCTTACACCACACACTGTCCTTTATCACCTCCTGACCAATTTTAAACATTGTTTATGGCCCTTCCTCTCTTTGACAGGGTCTTACTATGTACCCCCAGCTGCCCCGGAACTCCCCATGTAAACCAGGCTGGCCTCAAACTCACAGAGATCTGCCTGCCTCTGCTTCCCGAGTGCTGGGATTAAAGGCCTGTGCCACCACCACCCGGCTCAGCCTTTTCTTTCTTTTTTTTTATTTTATTTTATTTATTTATTTATTTTTTTTGGTTTTTCGAGACAGGGTTTCTCTGTGTAGCTTTGCGCCTTTCCTGGAACTCACTTGGTAGCCCAGGCGGGCCTCGAACTCACAGAGATCCGCCTGGCTCTGCCTCCCGAGTGCTGGGATTAAAGGCGTGCGCCACCACCGCCCGGCAGCCTTTTCTTTAAAGCCTGAGAAACCCAATGCCTGGATCATCATGAGCTTTTAGGTTTTTATTACTCCAACTGTGAGTCTAACTACCCTCTCCTCCGCTGTCCTATGGATACATCTCCTGTACGAAAAGCAGACTCTTCGGTCTGACCTCAACCCACAGAATCAGAAGCTGCATCTTCACAAGGTTCCAGGGACTTGTTGACACATTCAAGTGTGAAGAACGCTGGTCCAGGGGCACCTCATTCTCAGCCGACCCCGCCCCACCTCAGTTCAGCAGCTGGTCATCTTCCGGGAAGTTGCTGGCTGAGGCCCAGGTCTAAGTTTTCCAGCACACTCTTGACTCTTACCCCAGCAGAAACAGGTGTGTTCACGGACTATTTCAGCTGAGGCATGAGGATTTGAAACCATTTTGGCCCCACATTGGAGGAGCCTCGCAGAATTCTTTGGCCTGTTCTCTTAGGGTGTGAGGATCTGTTTGTGAATCTTTTGACCACGCCTCTACAGCACGTTGGGCCCCTTTCCTATTTGGGAGACTCTACAGAATTGCCTTGGGGGTCTCTAGAGTCCTGCTCAAACTTCCCACATATCCTTGAAGGCCTTTGCCCCTTCCCATGGGGACCTAGGAGGTGGGGTGGAGCTGGATAGTGCAGAGATAGAAAGGAGAAACACTTGCTGAATTTGAGTTCAACCAGAGTTTGCTGAGCACTGTTCTGTGCCCTGGAGGGTGGGAGAGTGGGGGGGTGGGGGAGCCGCGGGGAAGAAGACTGGAGATATGGTAATGGATAGCTTTGGATGTGCCTTTGTGTTTTAAGAGAGGGTTTCTCTGTGTAGCCCTGACTGACTTGTCACTCACTTTGTGGACCAGGCTGTCCTTAACCTTTCAGTGATCCTCCCACAGGCTGGAACTACTAGTGTGACTCGCTACACCTGGCTGTGCCTTCTTCAATTTTGGCAGTGTTGGGGATTGAACTCAGGACCTTGTGCACACTCAGCAAATATTCTACCATTGGGCTACGTCCCGAGGCTCTGCTCCCTGCGCTTTGGGAAAGCAGACATATAAACAGATCATACATGAACTCATGCGATACCCAAGGCAGACCTGGGAGTTGTTCAGAAAAAGAGAACTGAGAACATTCCATGCAGAGGGAACAGCCCACCGAGGCCTTGAAGAAAGGAAGGCTGTGTCACAGGTCCCTGAGGAGGGTGTGCTCAACACAGGACAGAGGTGGAGATGATTGTGGGATGTGGAGAAGATTGTGGTAGAGCAAGGTAGAATGAGGATTTGAGCTGATCCCCAGAGAAATCAAATCTCATACTGCTTTCCTGGGCCCTCTGATGTCTGAGCCATCTCTGCCTGCTCTGAACCCCAGATCTTATTTCTATACTGACTTGAGTCCAAACCAGCCTCAAAAAAAAAAAAAAAAAAGGGCTGGAGAGATGGCTGCAGTTAAGAGCATGAATTTCTCTTTCAGTTCCCAACACACACATGTCAGGCAGTTCACAACTACCTCCAACTCCAGCTCTAGGGCATCTATAGCCTCTGGCTTATGAGGGGCCTCACACATGTGGTCTTCACATACACATGTTGAATTAAAATAAAAATAGTAAAATTTTAGCCAAGCAGTGGTGTCACATGCCTTTAATCCCAGCACTCAGGAGGCAGAGGCAGGTGGATCTCTGTGAGTTCCAGGCCAGCCTGGTCTACAAAATGATTTCCAGGACAGCACAGGCTACACAGAGAAACCCGGTCTCAAAAATATAAAAAAGGCCAGGAGAGGGGTTGAGGATTTAGCTCAGTGGTAGAGTGCTTGCCTAGCAAGCACAAGGCCCTGGGTTCAGTCCACAGCTTCAGAAAAAAAAAAAAAAAAAAAAAAAAAAGGCCAGGAGAAATTTGCATGCATCTCCACATGTCAAAGGCATACATGAGCAAGTTTGGGATCCCTCCCTCCCAGTCAATGGGTGGCTCGATTCCGTCCTCACCAACCCTGTACTAATACTAGGAGAAACAGGAAGGGTCAACACATTAGCTTCCTGAGAAAGAACTCTAGAAGAGTGCTTTGGGCTTCCTTACCTGAGATATGGCTAGAGCTAGGGGCAGACTTAGTTACACGTATGAAGCAGATCTCACCACACGACTGTGTGTTCCTAGTGAGCATAGTTGTACATGTGTGGGTGTGTATGTGCTTACCCTAGGAAAGGAGGACATTGCTTATCCATCCCTAAGGCTCAGGAGGATCTTATTCCCTTCTCAAAGAAAGAGGGATATGGTTTCACTTTTTGTTTGTTTGTTTGTTGTTTGTTTTTCTTAACATGATTTCTCTGGGTTACACTCCTGGCTGCCCTGGAACTTGCTCTGGCTGGCCTAGAACTCATAGAGATCTGCCTGTCTCTGCCTCCCGAGTGCTGGGATCAAAAGTATGCGCCACCACCGCCCAGCTCATTGGCATTCTTCTAGAAGTCACATGAAAAACTTCTTTTATAGGTTAAAAAAAGAGTTAGGGCTACTGGACAGGATGGTACATGCCTGTAATCCCAGAACTTGGGAGGTAGAAACAGGAGGACCAGGAGTTCAAGGTCATCCTCAGCTACATACTGAGTTAAGGTCAGCCTGGGACATGAGACCCTGTGTCAAAAAGCCAAGAGAGGGCTGACAAGATGGCTCTGCTGTGGGATGGTCTGTATGTCAAATTGGTCAATAAATAAGACACTGATTGGCCAGTGGCCAGGCAGGAAGTATAGGCGGGACTAACAGAGAGGAGAATGGAGAAAACAGGAAGGCGGAGAGAGACACTGCCAGTCGCCGCCATGACAAGCAACATGTGAAGATGCTGGTAAGCCATGAGCCACGTGGCAAGGTATAGATTTATAGAAATGGATTAATTTAAGATATAAGGACAGTTAGCAAGAAGCCTGCCACGGCCATACAGTTTGTAAGCAATATAAGTCTGTGTTTACTTGGTTGGGTCTGAGCGGCTGTGGAACTGGCAGGTGAGAGAGATTTGTCCTGACTGTGGGCCAGGCAGGAAAACTCTAGCAAATGACTCAGTGGAGAAAGACACTTGTCATCCATCCCGATAACCTGAGTTTGATCCCCAGGACTCACATAGGTGAAGGAGAAAGCCACCACCTGAAGGCTGTCCCCTGACCCTCACAGGTATGCCGTGACATCCTTATGCCACTCCCTACCTCTGTCACATGCAAAAATAAAGATGTAACAGAAATATAGAAGGTCTATGTCTCCTTGCATTGCACCTGGATTCCATTGACTATCTGGTGGACATGATGGTGTGTGACATGTGGGTCGGGTTGTGAAACCCTATGAAGCCGCAGCCCCATTTCCTTCTAACCCTTTCAGTTTATAGGGAAGACAGAAAGGACCATCCAATATTATCACCCCCTTCCTTTTGGACTCTTGACTCTCCATTTCCCAGAGTCACCGTACCAAAAATCTCAGCTTCCATCATTGTCATTCCCCGTAGATGTGAAAAACTGGGTAGCTCCCTCTCAGGATTTATGTACACACAGGCAACGGCCCCCCCCCCCCCCCCCCCGCTTCCCCAGGGACGTCAAAGGTGCTGTGGGAATGTGTAGATGAGTCAAATCCCAACTTTATGGACCATGGAAGACTTCCTGGAAGAAATAACATCTAAACAGAGACCTGGAGGACGATGAGTGCTATGAGCAGTCGCCTGTGCAAAAGCTCCAAGGTAGGAGAGAAAATGGTGCTTTCGAGGAACTGCAAGGAGTTCAAAGGAGTTCCAATTGGCCGAACACTGAGGTCAAAGTTGGGAAAATGCCTGCAGGGCCAGGGGGCCGATTTTTAAGGACCTTGTAAGTTCTAAGAAGGTGTCTGTATTAGTCAACTCTGGGTTATTATAAATCAATTTATGAAGAGAAAAAAGTGAGCTGGGCATAGTGATGCATGCAGTTCTCCTAGCAACTCAGAGGATGAGGCGGAAGGATCACAAGCGGAGGGCCTGACCGGCCGCAGAGGAGAGTTCAAGGCCAGCCCTGGTAACTTAGTAAATCCCTTTCTCAAAATAAAAAGCAGCCGGGGCGGTGGTGGCGCACGCCTTTAATCCCAGTACTTGGGAGGCAGAGGTAGGCGGATCTTTGTGAGTTCGAGGCCAGCCTGGTCTACAGAGCGAGATCCAGGAAGGGTACAAAGAAACCCTGTCTCAAAAAACCAAAATAAATAAATAAATAAATAAAAATAATAATAAATAAAAATAAAAAGCAAAGGACTGGAGATGTAACATGGGATGGCAGGGCACTTACCTAGTTGACATGTACAAGGACCTAGGTTCAATCCCCAGTACTCTGAGAGAGAGAGATCATGATCTATCAGCAATATTGTTCTTGTATGTATGTGGTTTTTAGGTTTTATTTTATTTTATGCATATGAGTGTTTTGTTTATGTGTACATATATGTACCACCTGGGTGACTAGTGTCCATTGAGATGAGAAGACTAGTTATGGATGACTGTGAACCACCATTGAACCTGAGTTCTCTGTAAGAGTAATAAGTGCTTTTAACTACTGAGCCATCACTCCAGCCGGTTTTGTTTATTATTTTGAGATGGTCTCACTGTGTATTCCTGGCTGGCCTGGAATTTGCTATGTAGACCAAGCTGTTCTTGAATTTACAGAGATCTGCCTGCCTTTGCCTCCCGAGTGCTGGGATTAAAGTTGTGTGCCACTCTACCTGGCGACCCTGTAGTTTGGGGACCTGTGGTGAATGGTACATCACAGCAAAGAGCACTTGGTGGAGGAAAACCTTGTGGGTGCTGGGAACGGAACCCAAGTCTTCTGGAAAAGCACTCAGTGCTCTTAACCACTGAGCCATCTCTCCATCCCATAAATAAATATTTTTAAGGGGGAAGGCACATAATGAAATACAAATCCCCATTTCTCTCCTGCCTCCAGCCAGCAAGCTTTCCTATAAGTGCAGGATTTAGGATGATCACTCTGACCTAAAAAGGACTCCTAAAAGGAGAAAGCAAGCCCCAGAATGGAGACCTTTTAGCAACCCATTCCATATTCTAATTAGTTGCTTAGTTTATTTTGCTGTTTTTGAGAAAAAAAAATCTCTCTTTATAGCCCTGGCTGTCCTGGAACTCACTCTGTAGACCAGGCTGGCCTTGAACTCACAGAAATCCACCTGCCTCTGCCTCTTGAGTGCTGGGATTAAAGTACTTCTGCTGTCTTGGGAGCCAGTGATGACAGAGAAGTCTAACTGCTCTGAAGGAAGGAAGAGTTACATAGGAAGAGAGGGGGAGGGCTGAGGACGTGGCTCAGTGGCAGCGTGTGTACTGACATGCAGGAGACCCCGAGTTCCATCCCCAGCCCTGAAAAACCAATTGCAGCAATAGACTCCGGGAGAGAGACACCCTGGAGGATGTGACTGCCTAGGAAAGAGAGTCCACGTGGCCCCGTTTCTTCCAGCCGCCCTAATAACCTCTCCCCACACATTCGTGGTGCCATCTTGGATTTCCCAGAACCACGGGAGCCAATCCAGCCACACCACATGATGCTAAGAGCTGTCTACTGTACTAGGTTTATATTGTCGACCCGTAGGCAAATTTTTAAAAAATTAACTATTGTTTTAAGCCTCCCCGTCTTGGGGTGGATCGTCACTCAATGAAAGAAGAGAGGAGAGGAGTGAGAAACCCACTGTCCCCAGTGTTCCTGTGAGCCGCTGCACCTCTGTGATCCAGAGCTTCCATGCAGGAGGTTCAGGGGTCTCGGTCTGTTGTTTCTCTCGTGTCCCATAAACAGCTCCGTGATCCAATTGCATGTGGATTGTGGCTGTCTTGGGTGAGCCTTCGCTACCTTCAGTTTAGGGGAAGTAATTTTCTTTCTCCTGACCTTATACTCCTGGGAATGTGCTTTTTCTTTGGATTTCCATTCCTTTTCTTTCTTTTTCTTTTTCTTTTTTTCTTTTCTGAGACAAGTTCTCACTGTGTAGCCTTGGTTATCCTGAAACTCAATATGTAGACCAGGCTGGCCTCTTAACTCACAGAGATCTGTCTGCCTCTGTCTCTCCAGGGATAGGATTAAAGATATGGGCCACTTGTGTTGATGTTCGAGGTCAGTGCTCCTGCTAGAGGCCATGTTGATGTCCATGGTCCGTGTTACCACCAAAGGCTGTATGGATGTCCGTGGTCTGTGTTGGCACCTGAAGCCATGTTGGTGTCTGTGGCCTGTGTTACCACCAAAGGCCATGCTAATATTCTTGGCCTGTGTTGCTGTTAGGGGCATGATGGTGTCCATGGTCTGTGCTGTGGCCTAGGACCGTGTTGATGTCTGTGGTTTGTACTGCCATCGGAGACCACACTGAGGTCCATGGTCCATGCCGTTGCTGGAAACCATGTGGAAGTCCATGATCTGTGCTACCCATGACTGTCAAGGGTGAGGGAGTTACTTTTGCAATGGTATCTAGGACTGTAGACTCCCAGTTGAAAATGAGAGACTGGGAGGGCTTCTGTGACAATCTCTCTCCTTCACCTCCACGCCCCCCAAAGAGAAACAGTCTAGACAGGAAGCTGTTGAAGAGTACTCTTCAAAATTGTGATAGAGCTGCTGAAGTGTAGCTCTTCACAGCTGATGGCTTCTGGCAGGGTTGGGGGAGGGGAAGGACTCGGTTTTCTTTAAGGGGCTGGCCACCGGGAGTTTGACCGCGCTCCAGTGAGTATATGAACACCACAAACTGGACTTAGTGTATTTTTTTCTTTTCTTCTTCTTTTTTTTTTGGGGGGGGGTCGTTGTCACAAGGGTGGGGATGTGGACCTGGGATGACTGAGAGGTGAGTGTGGTCGAGGTGCATTACATGAAATTCCCAAATAGTAGAAACATTATGTTGAAAAAGAATGTGTGGGCTGGAGAGCTGGCTCAGAGGTTAAGAGTACTGGCTGCTCTTCCAGAGGTCCTGAGTTCAATTCCCAGTGACCACACGGTGGTTTACAATCATCTGTAATATGATCTGGTGCCCTCTTCTCGGATGTAGGAAGAGCACTGTATACATAATGAATTTAAAAAAAAATCAAAAAAAGAAAAGAAAGAAAAAGAATATGTGGGCCACCACGCCTGGAAGATTCCCATTTCTAGCACAGGGTTACATAACAAGTAGTTGTTCACTAAATGCCAGAGACGCACGGTTAACTGAGGCTCATTGATAGAGTCCTAAGTGGGCTCCAGTTCCTGGGTTCCTCTTCCCGTCAAAGTCCCCTGGTCTCTCCATTTATGAGAAGAAGGGCCCATCTCTCCTCTCTCTCCAGCTCAGGAACTGGTTCCATGGCTAGGGGTGAAGTGGGGCTGGAGATATGGAACAATGATTCGTGAAGGGCTTGCCGGAGCCATCCTTCTGTGTCGTCACAGATGGATTAATGGCTGAACCCACGAGGAAGATGAAGTCACATGCAGGGAGAGTGTGACTGACAGGAACAAAGACTCAGAGAGGTTCTTCCTCCTCCTCTTCCTCTTTGTTTCGGAGCAGAGGCCTGAAGAGGAGTGAATGTGCTTGTTGTGTGCACCTGAAGGAGAGGGTGATGACCTCAGGCTCTTTGACCCGAGTGTCCCCCGTCCCCGTCCCCTAACCCAGGACTGTTGCCAACTCAGCCAGTTAGAGGAACCAGCCTTTTTCTGTCCCTGTGTTATGGGACACATGGCTTCCATACAGTCTGGGGCTCCCCTGGGCAGGGACCTCACCCCTTTACAGGACTGGGGCTGTCTGGGGACCCTCTACATAGACCCTGTTGACTGCTCCTGTTGGAGGCTCCTTCACAGTCCTATTTCTTGAAGATCTGAGGAGATGGAGAATCTTTCTTATGTCCCCAACCAAACTCTTGTCACAGTAGAGTCAAAGGAGGGCCTTAGGGGAGACTCCTGTCCAGCTTTCCCATATTTAAGGTAAGGAGACTGAGGCCAGGTCCATTCTGCCCTCCCAGGCAGTGGCAACCTCCTCATCCCACAACCCCTTGCAAGTGCCCCTCTTCACCTCCCACCCTAATAACCCTTTTCTTCTCATCTTTTCTTCCTCAGTTTCTCTCTAGCATAGGTCTCGTGGTGGGGACTCTTTGTTATAACTGGGGGAATGGTGGGCAACCTTCCCTGGTGATCGTGTACTTGAAACACTTATGAAGTGTGTGAGGAACATAAGACACTCACAACTTCTAAGCAGCTGCAGAGAGAGAGAGAGAGAGAGAGAAGAAAGAGAGAGAGAGAGAGAGAGAGAGAGAGAGAGAATCATCATCCCTATGTGGTCCCCCAGTTCCCTAGATAAACCCTCATTGCTGTCTACAGCAGGCATAACTTTGGGCAACAGGAACAGGACAGATGCGCGATCCCTGACAGCCCTGGATCCAGAGGTGGGAATGTGAAGACAGGTCTAGAGTTATCAATGTGTCCCCTTTGGGACTCCTGTCACTGGGTCCCCAAATGTCCCTCACTGCTTCCGGTGCCACCTTTGCAGCTCGCTTTTGGGTGGGGGTGTCAAACCCGGGCTCTCTGCACAGTTAGGCAAGCACTTTACTGAGCTGCATCCCCAGCCTCTTTCTCATTCTTGATAAGAACCTGTTTGTACAAGCTCCCGCCTGGCCACAGGGACTGAGAAGACACAGCCGGATCTCTTTATTAAACACAAGGGCAGATGCTTATCTTTCCTTTCAGAACGGGCTGTTACCTCCTTCTGGGCCGTGCCAGCCAAGGGCACTGCATGGTGAGACAAATTAGGTAACACTGAGCAGACCCCTGGTACCTACTGCTGAGAGCGCGCTCAGCACTGGGGGAGGGGCGAGGTTCTGGGGGAGGGTCTGTGAGCAAGATCAGAGAAATCCCTTAAAGTTCCTTCCCTCTCCCCTTCTCCTGGCTCCCACCCCTAGCCTGCAGCCCCGCCATTCCAGTGCCCCCCACCTCTGGAAGAGCCGAATTGGGATTCGATCCCCAGCCAGTTGCTGAGTTCCGGAGCAGCTGTCTCAAGCCTGGGGGGAGGGGGTCAGGAATGCTGGGGCTGAGGCCTGGGCCGCCCCAGACAGAGCCGGCTCTGAATTCTGGGAATGTTTGTGCAGCTGGAGCCCATTAGGGGAGGGAGCCGGGCCGCTTATTAATCCCAGCCTTGTTCCCCGGGTGGGGCCAGGGCCCCCGCACACGAGTGGAGGGGGAGGGGGCTTTGTTGAGAGAGGTGGGCCCCAGCCCTCAGGCCCCTGCTTGGTTGTGTCTCAGATAGGAGCCTGGACATCTGCACCTCCCACCCCACCGTATTAACGTCTATAGGGAGATAATCATAGAACCAGGTGTGGGACTATGTGAGGGGCCTTTTTGGGGACGTGACCAGGTCCGACCGAGTTCTTACTAGGAGAGGCAGGAGGCATTACTGGTCCTGAGAGGGATCTTGCATATTCCTGGTGGGTCACCGATTCCTGCCTTCCAAGAGCTCTTTCTAGCTGGCACCCTGGGTAGTGGAGAAAGGGGGCATGGATTCATGTCCCGAGTATTTGAATGTGTTCACGAAGCAGCTCAGGGAGGAGGCTGGGTCTCTACACACAGCCAAGATGATGACATCTTGCAGTAACTCCAGGAACTGCTATCTACCTGGGTTCCAGTGTCAGGAGAACATTCAAGGCTTGTGCAGGGTGTGACCTGCTCAGCCACACACAGTGCTCTCGGGTGTAGGCTGGGATTCTGGGGGGCCTGGGTTTGATTCTAAATCAGCACTGCTAAAGCTGTGAGACCAAACCAGTCGAGGCGTGGGTTCTGTCTCTACAGGTGAGCTACGAGATCGTGGGTCTCAGAGCCCTCCTTCCCTGTATACAGTCTTGAGCCATGAGACCGTGTGTCTCTGAGCCCTCCTTCCCTGCACACAGTCTGTCCTATGCTCTCACCATTTTGTTGAATTGCTAGGGCATGCTAAATAAGCCCTCCACCCCTGGCTACCTCCTAAGGCCGTCTAAGTTCCTCATTCACGTTCATTCCCCATTTGTGCATCCATGCATCAAGCCATCCGTCAAGCATGCTGGCATGCCACATGCTCTGTGGTTACTGAGGCTGCTGGCCATTAAGCAGTTCAGACTTGGTGTGGAGTGGGTCAGTTACACACACAAATACGGTGTAAATGTGGAAAGTGCTTGAGATTGATGCTGTGGAATGTGCAGAGGACGAATACTCACCAGGTTTACATGAGCATTCTTAGGACGACATTTGGGAAGGCACCCTGTACCCTGAAAGTCCCAGCACAGTGGAGAAGGCAGTACAGCAGATCTCATGGGGCAGAATGGAGGAGGCTCCCTTGTGGTTACTGCACTCGGTCACCTCTGTCACATCTCCAGCTACGGGGGACTGCAGGTTGCTCATTAGTCCAGTGTAAAGTCACGCAGTGTATGTGACTCTTTGCAGCTTAGACACTCGTGTGTGTGTGTGTGTGTGTGTGTGTGTGTGTGTGCTCATGTGTGCACACGCGAGCATGCGCATGGGAGGCCAGGGATGGGGGTAGGGGTCCTCGGGTCAGAGGCTACGATGTCTCTATCTTCACACTAGGTATGTCTGGAAGACATGCCATTTCCCTTCTAAAGAGAAGCTTCCTGTCCCTTATACAGATTGGGGGACCTCTCAAGATAGGACTTGAGCCTCCAGAATTTTGTAAGGCTTCTTCTTATCACCCCAATTTTCTTTCTTTTATTTTTTTGTTTTTCAAGACAGCGTTTCTCTGTGTAGCGCTGGCTATTCTGGAACTCAGTCTGTGGACCAGGCTGGCCTCAAACTCAGAGATCTGCCTGTCTCTGCCTCTGCTGGGATTAAAGGCATGTGCCACCACTGCCCAGCCACCCCAGTTTTCTTTAACAAGCAGTCCTGAAATTAATCCCTAGCCCACGTGATCTGGGACACAAGTGTTGGGAGACCCTTAGACAAGAAGTACTCAGTCAAAGACTGTGGCTAAGATGACTGGTGGCATTTGGAGGCATACCTGGGGAAATCTCAGACAGAGGTCCCCATTCCTCTTTCATCCCCAGGATCTCAACACTTTTTGACACGGTAACAGCCAATCTTGGTGCTCTGTGGGTCCTGTCCCACCTGCTCCCTTGGGGAATTCTCTGATATTTTGAAGGGACCCTATTGACACTGGAGACATTTCGAACTACAAAGTCCCACAGCAAGGAGGGAGGAAGAGTCTTTGCAGCTATGGCCATGGCCAAAGTTTTAGGATGACTGAGGCAGAGCCCTCTCCAGAGCTGCCCAGGGCCCCTCACTAGCGCCCCCATCTTTAAAGATTTATTTATTTATTCATGTATTCTATGTGTATGAGTGAGTGCTCTGTCTTCATATATACCAGAAGAAGGAATCTGATCCCATTACAGATGGTTGTGAGCCACCAGGAATTGAACTCAGGACCTCTGGAAGAGCAGTCAAGTGCTCTTAACCGCTGAGCCATCTCTTCAGCCCCCTAGCCTTCTCTCTTACGAACTTCAGCCCCTCTCCTCCTCAACTCTCACGAGCAGTTGGGTCATCAAGATTTCAACTAAGGCTGGCAGTGGTGGCACATGCCTTTTATCCCAGCACTCAAGAGGCAGAGACAGGTGGATCTCTGTGAGTTCAAGGCCAGCCTGGTCTACAGAGTGAGTTCCAGGACAGGCTCCAAAGCTACACAGAGAAACCCTGTCTCAAAAAACAAACAAAAACAAACAAACAAACAAACAAACAAACAAAAAAGATTTCAACTATGTAAATGCATCGCAGATAACCCTTCCTTAAGGGCTGGTTTTGGTGCCCTCTTCTCTGCTCCCCAAACAGGGTACAGGGATTTTTGTCACAGCCTCTGAACTACCCAAGACCTGACAGAACTCACCTATGAACATTTCTAGGGTTACCACTTTGAGTCGGGTGGCCCTCACCCGGCTGGAGATGTGACAGGGCTGGCAGAGTGCAGGAGTACACAGGGAACTTAGTTCTCAGTTAGGGCCAGTGAAAAGGCTTAGAATGAGTGATGGGAAGGAGAAATGGGGAATTCACTGAGGGATACACTCTAGAGGCTCCTCCATATCGGAGCAGCACAGAAAAATGACCTTTTTCTAGATACAGATACCCTGGTGCCTGTCACTAGGAAGGGCAGTGGAAAAGGCGTTGGATTGAGGGATCAGTCTGTGCTGGCTCTGATAATCAGTTTGCTGTGTGACACTGAGCAAAACACACCCTCTCTGAGCTTGGGAAATGGTAAGATGGCACCAGTTGAGTCCTAAAATCCCTTCAAGCCAGAATGTCCTAGACTTCCTGGCTAGCCCTCCCACCCCGCTTTCTCTCCCTCAGAACCTCCCCCACGGCTGACCTTCCCTTTGCCTCCATTTGGTCTCTCTTGAGGCAGGTGGTCCAGCCAGCTGTTTGGCTTGTGTAGCCATGAGGTTCCACCCACCACGGTGTGGGTGGTACCCAGGACGAATGGGTTGTAACCCAAGGAGGAGCTGCTGGCTGGGGGCAGGGTACCAGCTGGGATTTGGGGTACGGACTGGGGGCTGGGGGGGGGACCCTAGGCTGTCGTCAGTACCTTCTAGTTGGCAAATATGTGAAGGAGGAGAAGAGGACTCAGGAGATGTCATGGTTCAGGCTGTGGTGGATCTGTCTCCCTTGAGGAGGTATGAGAGGGCGGACACAGAAGCCAAGGTTGAACTCCACTTCCCCTCAAGCTCAGGGACATCGGGGTGAGCTGGGCCAGGCTGGGTGGTTCCTGCAGCTGCTGGGTGGGTGTGCTTGTTGCTGAGGGTAGTGTGTGGCTCCGAAGGGACAGCTGGGGTGTCCAGGAAACAGGGCCTGCCCCCAGTCCTGAGCTGCTCCCTGCCCCCAAGGCTGGGATGGAGGGGCTCTTCACCCACCCGAGCCTGAGGCTAGACAGAGCCTAGAGAGAGCAGCCGGAAGCAGGGTCTATGTGGTTCCAGCCAGAAGACTTGCACGAGAGCCCTGTGCGGTCGTGTATACCTTCAATTCTAGCATTTGGAAGTCGGAAGCAGGAGGGTCAGGGGTTCAAGGCCAGCCTCGTCTACTTCATGAGTCTGTTGCCAGCCTCCATGAGGCAGACCCTCTTTCAAACAAAAAAGAGAGAGGTAGAGGCGACCTACCTGAAAAGCACTCTGGTGGCAGAGAGATGGGGTTAAGTGGCAGCAGGGTCTTGAGAGGACTTGAGTGAAGAGCTCAGCTCCCATTTATGGTTTAGCCTGGAGTGTTTCCCACCAATCTTTATCCTTATGGTCCCGGATTTCAAACACGGCCATGTTGAGGAATTGCCTGAGTGGCTTGTTTATTTTATTTTATTTTTGTTTTTGAGATAAAGAGTCTCCTGTAGCCTAGACTGGCTTTAAACTTACTACATGGCTAAGGACGACCTTGAATTCCTGACCCTCTTGCCTATGCCTCCTAGGTCCTGGGGTTAGAGGTGTGTACCATGCCCATCCCGGTTGGCCACTGGCCCGCCTGCTTGCTCATCCACTGCTTCGCTTTAGGGATTTGATTAGATCTGATCTGGATCCTGAGAATTTGAATTTCCAGCAGGTTGTCAGCTGCTCGGGGTCTAGAGGCCACACTCGTCCTCTGGAGCTTCCCTGCTCAGCTGTCTCACCCTTTCCACCCACCCTGCCCTCCACAAGCCATACCAGCTGTTAAAGGCTCTCACATGGCTGTAGTGGCAGAGGTCAGTGCCCCACAGGAACCCAAGTGGGGAGGGTGTGGAGTTGGGCTCAACTTGACTGCTTCTGTGGGACCCAGGCCCCTGGAACATAGTGGGGTGATTGTGGCCCCGTTTTTTCTCTTCCCCAGTACAGTGACCCTCAATCTCTGTGGGTTCTGGGGATTTATCAATGGACTGAGCATCATCCTTGGACATTCAGTTTTCCAATGTCTCCCTGGTCTGTGTCCTGCTGTTCTTTCAGTATGTGTGGGGGATATTACTGTGAAAAAATTACAAAGCATTGAAAAATGCTTTACAAGTGTATACTTTCTTAGCTTTAAAAACATTGTCAGCCAGCACGGTGGCTCACATCTGTAATCCCAGCACTGGGGAGGTCGTGGCCAGCCTTTTTCCGTAGTG
>CABHPH010140673.1:31376-43070 GCA_902168325.1 Peromyscus nudipes | reverse complement strand
TGCCTCCCGAGTGCTGGGATTAAAGGTGTGCGCCACCACCGCCCGGCTCTCTTTATTTTTTTAAGGGTCCTCACTATGTAGCTCTGGCTAGCCTGTAACTTGTTATGTAGACTGGACTGGCCTCTAACAGAGATCTGCCTGCTTCTGCCTCCCAAGTGCTGGGATTAAAGGTGAATGCCACCATAAGCTGTGTTCAATTTTTTTTTTCAATTTGTTTTTGGTTTTTCGAGACAGGGTTTCTCTGTGTAGCTTCGCGCCTTTCCTGGATCTCGCTCTGTAGACCAGGCTGGCCTCGAACTCACAGAGATCCGCCTGCCTCTGCCTCCTGAGTGCTGGGATTAAAGGAGTGCGCCACCACCGCCCGGCTCAATTTTTATTACTAATCATCACAGCATGTAATTAATTTATTCATTTACTTGTCATCACAGTTTATCTTCCTCATTGGTGGATTTTCTCAGCAGAACTTTTGGTCAAGAAAAAGAAACCAAAAGGGAACTTGAATCAAAACTCTACCTAAAATTAATAATGGAAAAAAACATTTTTTGGTATTTTATTTATTTTCATTTTATGTATACAAGTGTTTGCCTGAATGTCTGTCTGTCTGTCTGTCTGTGCTCTATGTGCATGCAGTACCATGGAGGCCAGAAGAGGGTGTCAGATCCCTGGGACTGGAGTAGATGGTTATGATCCACATGGTGGTGCAGGTAACCGAATCCAAACCCTCTGGAGGAACAGCCAGTGCTCTTCACCACCGAGCCACCTCTTCAGCCCCGAGTTAATGATTTCTGAAGTTTCATTTCAATGTAGCACTGTTTAAAACACTTGTATACTTCCAAATGCAGACAGGACAGCATGCAAAGGCACGATGAGCAATTCACTATGGTTGTCTACTACGTTTGCCATGCCAGGGGAGAATGGTGACCCCCTAGCCGAGCTGGTAAGTTAGCACCAGTATTGATCAGGCCTTCATCAGAGTAAGAAAATTCTCAAACTAGAGAGCCACCTCTGAGTATTAACCACAGGAGAGAGCATTCCTTAGTGTCCCCTGTGGGCAGGGGCACGCCATCCCTTTCTTAGCACAGGAGGTGAGTAGTACCCCAGCACTCACTAGATAAGCATTCCCTCTGTGGTCCACACTAGGCTCTCATGAGAAAATGATGTGAACACTTGTGTCTGTGAGGGACAGTTAGCCATTTTTGAAGGAACAGTGTTGGGGTGTAGGAGTTACTGTGGTTACTGTGGCCTTTTCTCATTTTCTGTGGTGCCTAGAACCAAACTTAGTACCTCACTCATGCTAAGCAAGCACTCTACCACTGAGCTATGCGCCCCCCCCATACACATCTTCATTTTCAAACTTTTTTGTTGATAACAAAACTGCAAGGAAATTCCAACATTCCAGAAAGAAAGAACACAGAGATTTGCTTTATGTGAACTTGCTCTAAGTACCTTCTGTGAGGCAGTTCTTGCCTTTGCAGTATGGCTTTTAACATGTCTCTTTCCGCTGGGTTGTTTTCTTTATCCAGGCAGATCACTATAGCAAAAGAAAGAACAGGTCCATACAAGGAAGTCACTCAGACCAACACTCCATCGGCGGCATCCTGTACTCCATAAATACTGTTTTTAAAGACACACGTCATGCCACCTTGCTGTGTGTCTGAGAAATCAGAATCCAAGCTGAACGTGATCTAGTGTCATGCTACTGGCAGGTTGATGTGCACACTGTTAGAAAGGATACACACAGCATCGGAGAGCCTCATCACCATCACTGCCTGCTAATGGCTCTGGCAGAGCTGACAGAAAAACTGGGGTATTCATGGCTTTGTATTTGATGGATTAACAGTGTTTTCTTTCACCCGAGAAGCAAGTGATAATGATCCTGTATGGCAGCATGCTCATCCTTCCTGACAGCCCAGTAATTTAGCCTCCTCTCCTGCTACCACATGCAATAAAAGAAGCATCTAGTGTGCAGGTGAAGAAATTCAAGGCTGACATGGCTGTGCATGGTGGAGCAAGGGAGAGGGGCTTTTGGCGTGTGAAGACTGTTTTGGTCTTGGCATTCAGGAATGTGGCTGAAACAGATGAAATAACTGTCCAAAGTGCCACCTGGAGGATGGCAGTGCAGACAGGCTGTACACACAGTGTGCACCTGGCGCCCTGCTTTTTTAGCAGAAGACTTTCCTCTTCTACATGCCAGTCTGGGCTTAGGGCTCTCGTATGACTGCAAGTGCACACAGGGACAGTGCTGGGATGACTCTGGAGCTCGTGCTCCCTCAGGTTCCAGTGGGCACACACATTTCACCAACAATGTTTCCAAGGACAGTTTCAGTTCAGCGCCAAATGATCATGCTATCGACTCCCTGAACAATATTAACCAAAATTCAAAGGTGCCCTGTGAGAGTTAGGCACGTGGAGTGGGAGACAAGCTGGCTGTAAAGAGGTAACTTAGTGGCTCAGGAGAAGTAGAAATCAATGGAGGAATAGCAGGCAAGTCACTCAGCTCTGGAGAACTAAGGCCTCTGTCCTTACAGTTGGCCATACTGTGTAGAGTTTATTATAGCTACTGAAATTTGCAGAGACCAACACAAATGACTCTGAGTGTTTTTCTGACCACTGTAAAAAGTCACCTTAGTAGATAAATTTTACTAGTGCTGTGGGTCAGTACCTTAGTTTTAGAGGCTGTTAGTATATCAAACTTACCAGGATTTTTTTTTTTTTTGCTATTCAATATCTGGCTTATCATGTATTCTTCTACTTCATAATCCCAAAGCTTGTATGTCATACTGGTTTATAACATTTGAGGGCCAGAATAATGAAAGTAATTTAGAAGAAAAACTGAGGTAGGGTGTGCACACACATGCCCACTCTCTCTTTCTCACTCATACTTAGTTAAAAAAAACCTAAGGCAGAAACAATGACAAATCTCTATTGCTTTTCAGACTGACATGTATCATGACATGAACTCTGTTACCTTTATCTGCTGGGGATGTCTTTCTGTATGCTGTGAATGTGTTGTTCTGATTGATTGATTGATAAATAAAATGCTGACTGGCCAGTAGCCAGGTAGGAAGTATAGGCAGGACAAAGAGAGAGGAGAATTCTGGGAACTGGAAGGCTGAGTCAGGAGATGCTGCCAGCCGCCACCATGAGAAGCATGATGTATGATACCAGTAAGCCACGAGCCATGTGGCAAGGTATAGATTTATAGAAATGGGTTAATTTAAGATATAAGAACTAGATAGCAAGAAGCCTAAGCCATTAGTCCAAACAGTTTAAATAATATAAGCGTCTGTATGTTTATTTGGCTGTGGGCCTGGGCGGGACTAGAGATAACTCCAGCTACACTTATCAAATAACAATTTTTTTCAAACAATTTCTTAAGTCTTTGATACATAAATAAAAATATTTTCTTCGTATTAAAGCTTCTGAATTTCCAACTCCATCATTCAAATTCAAATAAAAAGGTCTTTCAATTAAATTTAGATTAGTTTTGATGAATTTCAATTTTTGTGGTAACATACATATAACTTAAAATGCAGCATTTTAACCACTTTATAGCATATGTTCATTGACATTGAATGTAGACACGGCAGACACTGTCACTACTTTTCCTCTCTAGAATCCTTCCCTCATCTCCAACTGAAAATCAACCTACTAATCAGTGACTTTTCATTCCCTTTCTGTCTCGATCTACCTCCTCTGAGTGGAATCACACATATGTCTTTTATCTCTGGCTTATTCTCTTAGCAGTAATATTTTCAAGGCTCATCTCTGCTGCAGCATGTATCATATGTAATGCTGAACTGTATTCCACTCTATGCACACAGGACATTTTGTTTTCTCATTCATCCTGTGATAGACTTGTGGGTTGTTTCTCCCTCTAGCTGTCAGGAGCAGTGGACACATGGTTCATTATGTGCTTGTGTCTTGATTTTGATTCTTTCTGCTATTTACACAGAGGTGGAACTGCTGAGAAACACAGTGGTTCCATGTTTAACCTTCAAAAATAAAACAACTCCCCACCTATGTTTCTGCACCACCTCGTTGTGCGTTTACTGAGTGACATTTTTGCACTAGGTACCACACTCAACCACAGGGTTCTGAGTGAGGTTGCTCTGTGTTTTACAGATGGTGACGCAGACCCGAGAAGGCCAGAGCCTTGTTGGAGCGCAGCGAGAGCTCTCTAGTGTCTGTGGCTCCATCGCTCCCCTGCAGCTAAGCTTCTCCTGGCATTTCAACTGGGCATGTTGTTGGTTCAAGGCTGGAATGGGGAGAGGTCTGTAGCTGAGCTGGGCCACCCACCTGCCTTCTCAATGTTCCATAAAGGAATATTGATTAGATCCATCAAGTTGACTTAAATATTTTGGTTGACTCTTAAAAATTCATTTTTGAAAATAAAATTCTAGTTCCTAACCAATAAATTTAGTTTTTACAAAAGCATACCAACTTGGAATTGTGCCTATTTGTACAAACATAGCCTAGATTAGGCTTCTGAGTTTAGCTTAGTGGTTCTCGGTATTTAACACACGTCCCAGCTACTTGGATGGCTTGGTAAAATGTGGATTACTGTGCTGAACCTCAGAGTTTCACTTCTGATTCACGGCATCTGCGGCATAGCCCAAGAATTTGCCATTCGAACATCCTTCTTTTTGCTGCTATCGATGCTGGTCAGGGTACCATACACCAAGAACCATCTCAGACCAATATTCCTTCACCCAATTTTTAAACGGGATCAAGAAGTACTAAACACTCTGTGTTGAATGCTGTGGGAAAGAAGGATACTTTGGCCACCTATGATTGTGGCACATGGCCCTATGATGCTGTGAACACCAAGATTCATGTGGGTTTCTGAAACAATAGATGGACATTTAAAAAAATAATTTCAATTTTAAATACATTCTTTAAAATGTAATTATGGTAGATACTAAAAATAATTGACTCTCTCAAACAGTTATAGTGTTTAACTCACATTTCCATGAGAAATCACATTTGTCTAGCACTTGCTAAGTTTTGACATAAACTTCACAAAAGCACGTACTTAAAAAATATGATAGTTCATGATGGAGGGAGAAGTCATGGGGATGGGGAGAGGCCAGGTGCTGGGGAGGTTCCCAAGAATCCATAAGGATGGCCCCAGCTTAGACTGCCAGCAATAGTGGAGAGGGTCCCTGAACTGGCTTACCCGTAATCAGATCAGTGAGTACCCTAACTGTCATCATAGAGCCTCATCCAGTAACTGATGGAAGCAGATGCAGAAACCCACAAACAAGCATCAGACCGAGCTCCAGGAGTCTAGTCAAAGAGAGAGAAGAGGGATTCTATGAGCAAGGGGCATCAAGATCATGATGGGGAAACCTACAGAGACAACCAAACCAAACTAGTGGGAACGCATAAACTTTAGACCAACAGCTGTGGAGTCTCCATGGGACTGGACTAGGTCCTCTGCATAAGCGAGACAGTTGTGTAGCTTGATCTGCTTAAGGGGCCCCCTGGTAGTAGGATTAGGATCCATCCCTGGTGCATGAGCTGGCTTTCTCGAGCCCACTACCTATGGTGGGACACCTTGCACAGCCTTGATGTAAGGGGAGGGGCTTGGACTTGCCTCTCCTGAATGTACCAGGCTCTGTAGACTCCCCATGGGAGACCTTGCCTTGTTGGAGGAAGGAATGGGGTGTGGGTTAGGGGAGAGAGGCGGGAGGGGTGGGTGTAGGGAGGAGAGGGCGATCTGTGATTGGTATGTAAAATGAATAAAAAATTCCTTGATAAAAAAACAAAACAAACAAACAAAAACCAAAAGAAATCCTGACCCACCCCAAAAAACAAGTGCAAAAAAAAATGATAGTCCAAACTCAAGCTAATCTCTAATCACCACCCCATTTATTAACTTTCAGTGACATAAAGGATAAAACTCGGTTAGTTGTGACAACACAAATGGGATTGGGGGACTCTGGAGAGCGTTATGTCCAGTCCAATAAGCTGTGGCATCTAATACATGTGGAATCCAAAGAAGCTGATCTCAGAGAGGTTAAGAACAGAATAATGGATTCCAGAAGCTTGGGGAGAAGATGGGAGGGATGGGAAAGGCTGATCAGTGTGTCCCAGGTCATATTAGATAGGAGAAGGAAGTTCTGGTGTACACTGAACAGAATGGCTATTTCAAAGAGCAAAGGATTATGAATATTTTTACCACAAAGAAGGATTAAACATTAGCAAAAGCAGACAGGCTTAGTCTGAGATGAACACGGAGTGCTGTGTATATGTATGGAAACATCATGTGGTGCCCTGTAAAGAAGTATAGCTTTATTTTTACTAGGGTTCAGGGTTTGAACTTAGGGCCTTGTGCTTGTTAGACAAGTACCCTAGCACTGACTATATCTGCACTCCAACATTTATAATTATTGTGTCGATTAAATACAGTAAAAAAATCCCTCAGTCTGGTAGACTGAAGAAATCCGCACATCAATATCAAATGCAAGAGAGATGCAGAGTGTTTAACTAGAGGAGGTTGTTAACCTTGAACCTTTGATAACTTTTATATTAAAATATTATCACCCCTGTAATCTTTATCTTTGCCAAATTTCTCTTCCTATTAGTAACAAAATCTGATGTTCTACATCCTTTTCATTTTCTGAATTAAACTTTAATTGTTCCAAAAGATAGACTGCTCAGTCCTCAGAGACTGGGGGTCCAGATCTGCACAAGTCTCATAAAAACCTCAGCCGATTTCATTAATCTTTCTTCTTTCTACTGTCAATTCCCCAGAAAGCTTTATTCAGCCCAGACAACCTTCTTCAGGCCTACCATTAATCTTTCCCCCCAAAAAACTATTTTCTTTACTCAGCATTCTCAGAGTATATTTCCAAGCCCAATAAAATGCAAATGTTTTATTCTAGCTACTAACGTCTATCAAGTGAATTGAACTTCATTTTTTCAGTAATAGTAGCCCTAAGAAAATATTCTTGTATGCACATGGAGCTGACATTAACACCTCTTCATAAAGACTGAATTTGATTATGAATAATCCTGGGGATTGCTAGTTTATTCCAGTCATCTTATGTACCTAATTTAGGCCTTGGCATTCAAGTTCCTTTTGTGTGATTCAGATCACAATGAAGAGTCAAATCAGAGCTGGGTTCAGTGAACCTCTCTGTGGGTAGAGTGTTCACACAAGAAAGTATGTCTTAATTGTGCCCTAAATCTTCCATTGGATTTCAAAAACTGATTTGGAAATAAAATGACTTTCATTAACTTTCAATGAAATTTGGAAGATGTAAGGCTGTATTATATCAACTTTCTCTAAGTAACAAGTGAATGGTAAATAGTACAATAATTAGTTACATTACAATAATATTTATTAACCGATGATTCAAGGAAGTCTCTCTGCAACAGGGATACAGGTATAATGATTAAAGAATAAGTATTCCCACTGTCCTACCTAAATGAAAAAAAAAATGCTAACAAGGTTACTATTTCTCAAATATTCTGATGACCTGGGACTTCAGTTTTTCATACAAAACAACATCAGTTTTAAGAAATGAGTGTATTTCTTTCCCTATTCACAAAGATGCTCACAAACAGTCAATTAGTCAAAACTCAATAGACAAGAACAGAAACTTAAGCATAATAAATATTGCTACTGAATTCTTTTCTATTCTAAAAGAGACCCCCCCCTCCAATCAAATGGCTAATTCCTTAGAAACACAAGCAACTCTTAAACCACCAATCAGATAGTAGAGGCCTTGCAATAAAGGGGAGAAATAAAGTGACCTGGCAGCAAGATCCCAAGCAGACCTCTACAACTCACGTGCACAAAACCTAGGAGGCGTCAGCATGTATCATAGGTTTGATCTGAAGAAGGATTGGGTATGCTTTCTAGGCAAATGGAAACATCTGCTCTGCTACCTGGCCATATTTCTCAGTGTACAGGCAACTTCTCAAGAACAGTCTGTTGCCAGTCTAGCTGAACACTGTGCTGGCGACCTTTATAGAACAATAAAAGTCAAAGTCTATCTCTTTCCTTGGGGTATCCTTGTTAAAATTAACTGAACATCTCTTTTTACTACTACTACTATTTTGATATGGTTTATTTTTCTGGCACTGTGCAATTGCATATCCTGAGGAAACTTGAGAAAATACTTTTGGGAATGTTTCTTTGACAGCAAATGAGTGAAAGGGTGCACCCAGAGTCCTGACCACACCACTTACTTCTCAGACAATTTCTCAAGCCATCACTTGTGGAGTTTGAGCTGGAAGGGATCTCAAAAAATCACTTTGTCTTTAAATAAGAAATGAAGGAACCAGGGGACCAACATATCTGGACCAAGTTCACACTTAGTGAGAATTGCACATATAGATAAGATTAGAGCAGATTTCTGGGTCCTCAAGATTACTGCCTCAAACTATGAACATATTTCTAAAAAGGTCAGTGTTTTGAGTAGGCGTGATCATCTGTAATTCTGCTGCCACAACAGCAAGACTATATGTGTTTCTTACAATGCAGTTTCTAAGACTGGCCAAAAAAAAAAAAAATTGGTGGGTCATGCTTTTACTCTCAGCACTTGAGAAGCAGAGGCAGACGGATCTATGAGAGTTCAAGGCCAGTCAGTCTGGCCTATATAGCCAGCTCCAGGACAGCTAGGGCTACATAGAGAGAGAGACTATCTCAAAACATCATCATCATCATCATCATCATCATCATCATCATCATCGTCATCGTGGTTCTTGTGGTGGTTTGAATGAGAATGCCCTCACATGCTCAGGTTTCAATGCTTGGCCCACAGTTGGTGGAACTGTTTGGGAAGGACTAGGAGTGTGGCCTTGTTGGAGGGAGTGTGCCATTGGGAGGGGGCTTTGAGGTTTCAAAGGCCCATGCCAGTCCAGTTGGCTCCTTGTCTGCCTCATGGTAGCTGTCTCAGTATGTAATCTCTTAGCCATGCCCATGTGCTGCCACTGTCCCTACTCTGATGGACATCACTCCCCTCTGAAGCTATAAGCTCCTAACAAACTCTTTCTTCTATAAGTTGCCTTCATCATGGTGTCTCTTCACAGCAACGGAGAAGTAACTAAGACAGTGTCCAACCTGAATGAGACGGCCTGCTTCAATAAAAGCTAGGCAGTCCCATCTTCATGCTTTCACCGACTCCAGAGAATGTTCTAAGTTGTTTAGACTCTTGATGAAGGTAGCTTGATCTGACCTTTGCTTTTCCTCTGATTCTACATTGTTGATCATGTAATAAGAAAAACTCCTAAGAACTGATTGATCTGAGCATTCTCAAGGTGCTTATTGGGGCTGTGTTGGTCTAAAAGACTTATATGTTAATTGGTAGGTAGAGCAAGCCCTAGAAGGGAAACCTGCCTGCTGCAATGGTTAAGAGATTATGCATCACTGTATTAGGCAGTGCAGAAACACTGATGGGAAGGCACTGACCAAAAGGGCAGCCCACAATCAGGGCACTATACAATCTGAATGCTGTAACCAAGAAAAAGCCTAGCACATCACCCTCCCCCCTGTTAAAATGTCAGGTTTTTAAATTAAAATTCAACAGTAGACTTAGGTGGGTGGCATTTCTTGTAGATACCATAATATAGTAGGTACAGCCAGACACCGCTTTCTAATTGTCTGTGTTTTCTCATAGTTTTACAATGGCTTCTAAGTACTTTTCTGAATTGTTATGCTACAGCGTTGGCTTTTATTAAACTAGTCTGACAAGACTTCTCTGCATGTGCACATCAGAGAATTAAACTCTATGCATATTACCTTAGCTTACTTCATGAAAGAAAAACCCACATAAAAGTCAATATTACAAATAAATCATACATACCATTGGTATAGTTATAGTAGACCCACTGCCCATGCTTGGGTTTTGGCAGTGACACAGGTGTCTCTTCAGCTGGAAGACTGTAGAACCGACACTCAATGAACAGCCGTTGGATAGTGTCATCCCTGGTTATTCGAGAATCATTAAGGCTCAGAGCTATGATCTCAATCCGAATTTCCTCTGATGGCTGTTTAAAGAGTAAAACCAAAAACAACAAAAGCAAATTAATCAAATGAAAAAAAATCCTTTATTCTATTCCACTATTAGTTTAAAATAAAACGTCGCAGCCAATGGGTTTCTTTTCTGGAATGCAGTGTACACTACTGTACATTCCACATGATAGATTATTCATGACATACAGAGAGAATGAGATTCTAATGCCCCAGGGTTTGAAGTTAACAGTGTCATGGCAATCGTCTCCTGATTTACATTTGAGGCTATAAATACCCCACTGGTAGTCTATGAGGAGTGAAGATTATGAGGTCTTCATCTCCGATGGCTTTCAGAATGACAAGTATCAGTTGGCCTTGTTTCAAACTAGGTAATGAAGTACATGTTTATCACTGCTTTATTTCATCTGCAGTACCTGGGAACACTCAATTATGCAGTGATCAAAGCCTGTTGAACACGTTAGCACTATTATGCTAATATATATATAGCTATATCAATCTATAGCAACGGAGGCAGAAGCTACAGCTCATTTTCACAGTTCTGCCATAATTTATTTCATTCAGTAAGTAACACATTTTCAAACAAAAGAAACAAAATCTTATATCTAAGTTTACATATTATTTCTTGCAATTTATTTTCCACTTCACATTTATAGAATGAAGAATTAAAATGACATTTGTTTGATATTCTCCTAGACTCCACAGACATTAACACGAGACTTGGAAATGTTCTTTGAGGAATGACTTCAATTGACAACTATGACTTCAGTATTTGATCACACTGCAATATTTCCTCAGTTAAATTTGTTTCTCACAATTTAAAATTTGTTATTTAAAAATTATTCTTTACTATCAAAGCCACGATACTGTCAATCATATAAACTTAAAGTAATAATTAGAAAAACATGAAAATAACATTTGTTTTGTGACCAGGTTGTAAAAATTCACTGTTAAGTATATACCTGCATGTAAACCCACCATAGTGATGATGTGGACATTTTACAGGATGTAATTAAGCAAATTAAAGAAAATTTAAATATCCTATTGAAAGTATGCCTCCACAAAGAACCATTCCATTGCTGTCAAACCCCCTCAATATTTGATGAAGTAATTTTACCCCCTTCTTTCAAAAGACATTTTCTTTTATTATGCATTCTAAGACACTTTAACTAAAAACTGAAATCTGAATATTTCAATAAGGTTATTTTATTATTCAGTAGATTCATGGAAATTTTACTAGGATGACAGAGAAAATTCCACACCATTCTGTCTCCACTAATACAGGTACAAGGCTGCAGCTGGCAATATTACTAGGATTAGCATAGTATGATGAAATATTTAAAGGAAAATTTTTTCTAAAACCTAATAAATCAAATGACTGCCAAATGTCATTAAAGTGATGGTCTTTGACTTGAATATGCTTTTCATATTCAAATTTGAAAAGAAAGAGATGAAAGCCTGGAAAGGTTACTCGGTTTCAACTAATAACCTCAAGCCCTCTCTGTTCACGTGCATAAAGAATGAAGTTGGTGCTATTGTCTGACCTCAGCTCAGAAAAGCCCTCTGACTGGCGAAGACTACATGGCAAGGGGAATATCTTAAACGACACTGTTTTTTCCTTAAAATGTACTATGGTTGCAAGAAGTGCACTCATATATTTTATAATGCAGGCATGAGTAAAAGCACAATGCAAACGGGAACAGGAATAT
>CABHPH010140673.1:6376-26376 GCA_902168325.1 Peromyscus nudipes | reverse complement strand
AAGGCCCTCGCCCGGCTCCAGTGACTGATCTGCTGCTGCACCTGGACCAGCACCTAGAACAGGTGTCGCACTGTGGCTCTCAGTCAGAGCTTAGACTCCCTGGGGAGCTTCAAGTGCTATGCTAGTTGCACTGATATGGGGAGAGGCTGGGTCCCAGCAAAACGCCCCCAGATGATTTTCATGGCACCCAAGGGTGGAGAGCACTGCTTTTCCTTACAGATGTCCTAACCCACTAGTACCCCAGAATTATACGCTACGTCTGGGGGCCCTTCTTAAAACCTCTGATCCACCTGGGTTGGGTAGGGCTCAAGTGTTTGCCTCTCTCACAAACTGTCAGATGATATGGACACTGCTGGTTCGAGGTTTACCCAGTCACCATGCACTCATCTTGTGTTCACTGATCCTTCTCTGCTACTTACAGAGATTCCAGAATGTCCACATTAAACTGTTCTTTAGTCATGTGAAATTTTAGTACAGGATTAGTGCTAAATAACTTAAAATAATTTAATTTCTTTTGCAGAGGCAATCTGTGTCATCATTAGGAACAGTCTAACACAGTGGTTCTCAATGTTCCTAATGCTGGGACCCTTTAATACAATTCCTCATATTGTGGTGACCCCAAACCATAAAATTATTTTCATTGCTACTTCATAGCTGTAATTTTGCTACGGTTATGAACTGTAATGTAAATATTTGATATGTGACCCCTGTAAAAGGCTCATTCAGCCTCCACAAGAGTCACGACCCACAGATTAAGAATATAAATTATAAACAAATAACAGCTTCTGTTTAATCGTCTAAAGGTAAAGTTCCTTGGACACTAAATCTAGCAGAACTTACCTGAACAAACAAGAGCCAGCTGACCTGTACACTGAGCACATTCTGAGAACACCAGCCAGCCACATGATCAGACGCCGGTCACCAAAACCCATGTGAAACCCAGAAACTAACTTAACTGGCTCCTCCCTCTCTAATCAGCCAATTGGTTACTGTTTGACTGCCTGTTATCATTTGAGTAACTGGCTATGTGGCCTTTCAGGACTAAACAAAACTCAGTTACTGTGATTTGGTCTACACTAGTTCAGTCTTCTTAGCCCAGCGCAGATGCTTAGTCTAATCTATGGTCTCCTACAGAAATTTATAAGCACTTCCCATCCAATAAATTAGGAGTTGACAATTTTTCTGTAAGGATCAGACAGCAAGTACTTTTGGCACTTTATATTACATGGTCTCTGCGAAACCACTCAATCTCCCCCTGTAGAGGACACAGACAATAAACTGGTGAGCAGTGTAGCTAAGCTGCTCATAGTACACTAAAGATTAGGTTAAAAGACATAAAATAGTTTTAAAAGCAATCCTTATCAGCAAAACAAGGCAACAGTTCTGGTTTTATATAAAACATACTTAAAAACCTACTTGCTAGCTTAAGTTTTTATACCAAAAACACTGAGAGGGGCTTATTACCCAATGGTAGGATATCATATAAGATTCTTAAGTCATTTGATAATTTTTTAATAGGTGAATTCTAAAACTAGGGCATTGTTTTTTTTTTTCCATCTTGATCTTTGAAGTTTTAAAATGTATTTGCTGATATCATCTCTGCAGCAGCTGGGAATGTCAGCTTATTGTTTAGTGATGACGTTCCAGTGGACTGGATGGTAGTCCAGATGACCAAGGCTCCTTTTACACAACCGCCATTGGGGAAACAGAGTGGGTGGTGTCAAGGTACCCTGCACACTAAAGCTCACTCTCTCTCCCTGCAATTTGCAGTTCTTACCTGCAAACACGTTTAACACACCTGCATTAGTCAGGGTTCTTTAGAAGAACAGAACCGACAGAAAGAATCTATTTATCTATCTATAGAAAGGGGATTTATTAGAGTGTCTTACAGGCTGTGGTCCAGCTAGTCCAACAATGGCTCTCTACCAATGGAAGGTCCAAGAATACAGTAGTTGCTACTGAGACTGCATGTCTCAGCTGGTCTTCAGTATACACTGGAATCCTGAAGAAGCAGACTCTAATGCCAGTGAAGGCATGGACTTGCCAGCCAGAGCGAGCACAAGCAGAGAGCAAACTTCCTTCTTCCGTGTCCTTTCTATAGATGGCCACCAGAAGGTGTGGCCCAGATAGAAGGTATACCTTCTCACCTCAAAAGATCTATATTGAAAGTGGGTCTTCCTACTTCAAATCCCTCACAGGTGAACCCAGCTACTTGGGTTTTAGTTACTTCCAGATGTAGCCAAGTTGACAACTAAGAATAGCCATACAACACCCATGAGCGGACAGCACATATTTTGTTGTGGAAAGTGGACACACTCTTTAAGTGATAAACTTGACAAGGATGCAAAAGGATTAATTTTTCAATGCCATGGCAAGTGCAGGTTCTCGGTTTTGACATCTATTTTGAGGCTCTGAAACAAGGCTTCTAATCGATGTATTATACATCAAATTGATACTGTTAACTTATGATTATTCAAATTAATAAAATATTCATAGAGAAATGTCCAAAGTTTTACATTTCCCAGACTTCCGTTCCCTACCCCCATTAATTATCATGCCTAGAAGCTTTTTAGCAAAAGCAGCAGTCATCAGGCTGACGGGATCTGACAGGCCAGCAAGGCCCAATTACACTCGCGCTCTGTGCCACTTTGATGTCCGGGAAACGAAGAGAGATAGGGGCCAATTGGGTAGCACATTATGTTAATGACTTGATTTAATCCCGCCACTAAACTTTATGTAGCCTGTTAAAAAAGATGCTAACACTAATTATACCACTTTGGAAAGGAAAGGAGGGGACAGGCATTTCATACTGACAAAGTGAAGCTCATAAATGTTGTAAATGAAATGAAACAAAATGAAGTAATCTATGATTAATTATAGATCACAGACACAAAGGAAAGGGAAGGAACCAAGAAATATGTCCAAGTCCTGGGAAATCTGTTAGATTCCTTTTAAGGATCAACATTCTAAGAGATAACTATGAGCTGTCAGGATCTGTTAACACAAAAAAGAAACTAAGTGATCTTAAACTGCTTACACAGTGATACTAGAGAATTCCAGTCCACCGTGTAACTGGCATCAGTGAGATTTATCTAGGACACTATTTCTAGTCCTAACTGCAACATTATAAAAGGAAGCAGTTCTAAAAGTCTGTGAAGAAGGGATAATATAGGGTGGGTTATCTAATAACTTTTAAACTACTTTACCTCTAACTATTCTTTACACTGAATCTACCTTTTAAAATACATCCCAAGAACACAGATTCCTTAAGAATAGGAGCCTAGATGGCTCAGTGGTTTTCTTGTTGCTCTTTCAGAGGACCCAGGTTCGATTCTCAGCAACCACATGGCAACTCACAACTGTCCGTAACTCCAGTTCAGGGGATTGGATTCCCTTTTCTGGCCTCTGTGTAGTGCAGACACACATGCAGGTGAAACATTAATACACATAAAAGAAAAATACGTCTAAAAACAATAGGAGCCCATTTTTTAGACTGCTTTATTTCCAGTCCCTAGAGTAAGCATCGCTTGTCTGCTTTAAAATGAGTCCATTGCTCTTCCATTCTTCAAAATTCTTAGGTGTAGTGGTGTTTATCTGTAGACCTACTTACTCAGGAAGTTGAGGCTGGAGGATTGCTCTGAGCCTAGGAGTCTGACATTAGCCTCAGCAACATAACAGGACTCTAACACGAACGCAACATAACAGGCCTCTAGTCCGGGCTAACACATCACAAGTTTGGTCGGCCGCGGCTGGCCCTGTTGCTTCTGGTCTGTGTCAGAAGCACACCATGCAGGAGCACAGGGAAGAGGACGACTGCCCACCTCACAGCCAGGGATGAGACAAGAGGGTGCTGCTGCTGCTGATCTCCTTCTGAGGGCACCTCAAAGCTTAACTTCCTCCTTTGAGACTCCACTTCCCAACAGTGCCAAGACCAGCATGTAACACGTGGGCCTTTGGGGGACACGGCAGACCTGGACTGCAGCAAACAGGTTACTAAGTGTTTTCTGTGCTAAGCATGCCTGGGATTCTCCCTTCCATAGCACCCACTGGAATCAGACAGCTATAAAAGAAACAGTCCCTGTACTTCAAGGGCTCACCACCACCTGACAGGCTTCCATCACCTGCCTCACTCAAAAACAGTTTTTGAATTGTGTCCTCCTCATCAGGATTCCTTAGAAAATACATCTGTTTGGATAGCATTCATTATATGGGTACTATGCGCTATTCAGAGATGATTAAATATGTGAGAACATATGTTTAGGTTATCTGTAAGTGCTTTTAAGGCTCTCTCTCTCTCTCTCTCTCTCTCTTTCTCTCTCCCTCCCTCCCTCCCTCCCTCCCTCCCTCCCTCCCTCCCTCCCTCCCTCTGTCTCTCTCTCGCTTTGTAGAGCAGCTACCTCATTCTCCCGAGTGCTGGGATTCCAGAGTACGTACCATGCCTGGCTCGCTTCTATTGTGGAATTGTGATCCGAGAGGGGTAGCCTAGAGCCGATGTGAAAGTTATGAAGTAGTGACTAATAAAACAGGCGATTAGTGCAAGGGGAGTGGAGTGTGCAGGGTGTGGTAAGAATGCTTTCAGAGGTGTCTTGTTGAAGGGGCCACTATGAAGGATGACTTCATAGAGTTAGCAACAGTGTTACAGATAATTAGGAGCTAGGGAAAAGCAGGGAAGGATTTAGAGGCCAGTGAGAAAAGCATGAGAATTTAAAACGTGGAGCAAGAAGTGCTGAGGTTCGAAACAGTTTTTGGATGGAACAAGGTAATTGCAGAACACTTGAGGAGCCCCAAGTCAGTCAGCTGAAAGGGTGAGTTCAGAGTTTTGAGGACTAGCAGGGTTGTTCTGATTAGCTTGGGTTGGGTTTAGTGATGGTTTGGTTTGGTTTGGTTTTGGTTTAGTTAGGGTTTGGTTTGGTTTAGTTTGGATTGGTTTGGCTTAGTTTGGCTTATTTTGAGACTCTTCAAAGGATGGTTATTGCAGGGTTTCTACAAGCAGTGACAATCTGACTGACATGTCCACCTGTCTACGAAGTCTACGCATCACCGTCCTGAGATTTCTACACCAGGTAGCTCCTAAAGGCATTTGGTGAACTAATAAGCTACGATTTTTTTTTTTTTTTTTTGCTTCCAGTGTCCTGACTTCCTGTCCACATGGGATTCTTTCTCTGTGCATGTCTCTCTCTGTTCCCAGACTTCCTCTTTCTCTAAGGACACTGTTGCACAGGTCCGAGGGCTTCCCAATGGTGCAACTCATTCATCTGCAAAGACCCCATTTCCAAACAAGCTCCCACCCACAGGCACTGGTGATTAGGATGTACTTTCAACATAGCTCTTTAGGCAGGGGGACACAGTTGAATCCGCAATAACTAGTTCAAAGAAAAAAATGACAGAAATATGGGCTTACACAAATGAGTCTTGAGGTCACTCACAAATGGTGGCACAACTCATTATTCTGTAGTGTGAAGGACGGTAAAGGAGAGCCAACAGGACCTGTCTCAGAAGGACACGGGTTCCATGTCTGCCAGTCATCAACCAGCTAAAGAGTAATAACAGGCTTAGAATCTCATCCCCAGAAGGGCTGCTGGGTAGGGGTCACTGAAACAATTTTTTTCTTTTCTTTTTTTTTTTCTCTTTCTTGCTTCTTTTTTCTTTCATCATCAATAGGAAATGTGCATGTCACTATCTTAGTCCATTTGTACAAATGGTACAGATGGGGAAACTTACAATTACTGAACTCATACATACAGTTCCAAAGGGTGAAGAGCTCAGGGTCAAGGTGCCGGCAGGTCTGGTGTCTGCTCTGTCTCTGACGGGACTTGATGCTGTGTCCTCCAGAGAGGAGGAACATTATGTTCTCTTGTGGCAGGAGAGCAGGAATGCTCCCTTTCATTCTGCCTTTTTATATGAGTGCTAATTCTATTCATGATCTTGGAGTCCTCATGACCCAGCCAACCTCCTCCAGGCCTCAGCTCTTAACACTGCTGCCTTGGGGGTGAAGCTTCAATACTTCTCCACGAATTGTATTTTGGACAGCAAATTAAAGTTGTATTGGCCCATTAAGTTGGAGAGCTCTTTGTTGTGGGTCTTGAACACTGCAGCATGTTTACTTTAGCCTTGACCTCTGCCCATGAGATGCCAAGAGCAGTTCCTCTTAATGTGACAGTAAGCAATGTTTTCAAACACTGCCCTAATAAAATTTAGAAAAACCTTTTCTCTGCATTCAAAGTTAATTAAAGATGATGAATAATGTTTTGAAAATAAGATTAACTGCTACACTGCCCCTGCTGTCTACTTCAGGCCAACATCCAAAGTATCTGTTGTTCCACTACATTGCAAACAATGCCTCCTTCTTACAGAAAGGTTGCAAGTTGGTGCATTCTTGTATCCCTTCCTGCACTAGATGTGCATATAATTTTTTTTTTTTTGTCTTTGAGATGCCACAGCTACAGCAGGACTCTCTTTACCATGTGATGCAGGGTGATATTGATCATGGGCCCAGGCCAGAGGTTAGATATGACCAATCAGGTCTCTTCCCTTGGGGATGGGCATTTTTTTGTGACTATCTTTGGGCAATAAGCAAAAGAAGCAGATGAAGTTAGCCAGATGACTGTAAGGGAAGGAGCTGGGTATGCCAGATCAGAGCATACATATCCTTTAGCATTTCTATTTTTAAAATCACCCCAAATTGATCCTTCCTTTCAACATCCTTAACTAGGGAAATGGCTGTGGGCAGTCTCTTCCTTTCAAGATCTCAGGTTACTCATTTGGAGAACGAGAAGGGAGGTCAGGAATTAACTAAAGAATTCTAGTGTTGACTGACTCAGCTCTTGATCTTATTTACAATCCAGTTGATGGATTATTAACAGGAGCTGGCTTTCCATAAGCACATCTCTCCAATCAGTACAGAGTCCCCTAACAGCAGGGGCAGAATACTGTGTTTGCTATCACAGTAGGCAGTGAACTCCTAGCTTACAGCATGAGGAATGAGTATTGTTTATAAACTGACAAGATAAATATATTCTTGTACTACTGTCTTCATAGACCCAGCAATGATTCAATATTTCATTTCTTATATTCTTATGTTCAAAGACTAAATCATTTATGTGTCCAAAAAGCCAGCTTAAGTAAGCACTGTCTTACAGAATAAACTACTGATAAAAAGAGAGAAAAATCAAACATGCAGACATGATAAATGGAAGGTTCTTAGTGAAATGGTGTGATGGTTAATTTTATTTGCCAACTTGATTAAGCCATGTGATACCCAGACGTTTGGTCAATTCATAATGGTTGTGAAATCATTCCTGACTTGACAACTGTGCTTCTGGATAGCTTAAAATCTAGACAGATTCAAAAAAGCAAATTGGTCTCCATAGAGTGGATGGGCTCTGTGCAGTCAGTTGAAGGGATAATGGCACTAAAAGGCTGAATAAGAGGGAGCTCCTTGCTGGGCATGGTGGAACACACCTTTAATCTCAGCACTCACAAGGCAGAGCCAGGCAGGTTTCTATGAGCTCAAGGCAGCCTGGTCTACAGGAGAGTCAGAACTACACGGTGAAACCTTACCTCAAAAATCACCACACACACACACACAAAGAAGGAACTCCTTGTGCCAGGGTTATATCCATAGGGACACACCTTCAAGCCTGGCCTGAGGCAGAATCTTGGTTCTTGAGCCTGCTGGCTTTCAGGTCAGAAAGCATTGCCAATGGATGTCCTACTTCTCAGGCCTTTGGACTCAACTTGGCAATACACAATCGGTTCTCCTGCATCACTAGCTTGCTCACTGAAGATCTCCATTATAGCAGCCAATTCTTTTAGTAAATCTCTATCTATCCATCCATCCATCCATCCATCCATCCATCCATCCATCCATCCATCCACTATCTACTGTCAGTTCTTATGACTATAAAACCGAACCTCACACAGAAAGCTTATTTTCTTATTGATATTATTACCAGCTCTAATAGGAGGCTCAGAATTTCCATTCATTGGTTTGATAAATTATTTAACAATTTAGCATTTGATTAAGCAAAAATATTAAATTTAATTTAACTGAGTACCATAATTAAAACTGTTCAGATAAGTGTGTATAAAATTCCTTCTTTGATTTATTAATTTTTTTTTTTTGGTTTTCTTGAGATAGGGTTTCTCTGTGTAGTTTTGGTACCTGCCCTGGATCTCGCTCTGTAGACCAGGCTGGCCTCAAACTCACAGAGATCCTCCTGGCTCTGCCTCCCGAGTGCTGGGATTAAAGGTGTGCACCACCACTGCCTGGCCTGATTTATCAATCTTAAACAAAGAACATTCCACATACCAGGTTACCACAGGTTAGAGAATGTTAATATAAGTGGTAATTATATACTAATTATGGTAATACAAGCACATAAAAAATAGATCTCTTGGGCTGTGTAATCATGAGGATCTGAATTCAGATCCCCAGTAGCCACGTAAAAAGCTTATTGCAACAGCAGGTGCCTGTAACCCCAGAACTGAGGAGATGGACACAGGCAGATAGATTCTTGGAGTTCACTTGCCAAACAGTCTAGACCACCAGTGAGCTCCAGGTTCAGTGAAAGACCATGTTAAGAACTACCGTGGAGAGTGTGGAGGAAGACATTAGTGTCAGCCTTTGATCTCTACGCACGCGCGCGCACACGCGCACACACACACACACACACACACACACACACACACACACACACATAGATGTATACCTTTGTTTCATGGAGGCACTGTAACAAACATGTTAGCTCATGGTTTTGTTTCACAGAGATATTAAGCTTAGAATATGTAAAAGAGGAGTTAAAAGAAGCATTGGATTTTTTTCAATAAAGGCGAAATTCTAAAACCAACAACAGAAACCTCCCTGGGAGTTACTATGGAGCGAGAGAGAATGCTAAGCCTTTCCACTGTATTTACACTCCCTTCCCCATGTCCCCTCATCCTTGCTTCCCCCACTTCCACTCTAGTGATGGGCATCAAGGCCTTGAATGTTAGGCAAGCACTCTACCACTGAGCCACACCCACCATCTTGTCTCTCTCTCTCTCCTAAAAAATGATCATTACATATGTATTTATCATGTGTGTATGTATGTGAGTGCACATGTGCCATGACATGATCTGTTCATGGAGAGGACAGCTCCAGAGTCTGCTTTCTCCTTCCACCTCGGGGATCCAGGATTGAACACAGGTCCTCAGGCCTGGAGACAAGTACTTCTACCCACTGGGCATCTCCCAGCCCTGCTCCTTATGTAAGCTAGCTAGGCTTGAACTTGCACTTCTCACGACTCATTCTTCTTAGTACTGAGAACTTAGGCATGTGTGACCTGTCTGGTGCTATTTACATGGAATTTATAAAATCTGTCCCTCTATGATAAAAATATGCTCTTAAAGGCAGGAAACCTCCCATGTATATTTTGAAATAGAATTTTTTTTTCAGAATTTCATTTTATATACATTTCAGTGATGTGATACAAAACAAAGAATTCCTGGACATGTTTAATCATTTTTCTGAATAGTTTTAGTTTTTCTGTCAGAAGTGAAGTAATTTTGAGAGTTTGGCAGTAGACACATTTAGATCTGAATACTCTCTGAAGCTATGTAGGTAAGCTTTTACAGTTTCAACACAACCTCACAGTTGTGTTCTCTGAGATGCAGATCTGCTTTAATGCATCTTTGTACACAGGAACTGAAAGGGAAGTAGGGAGGTCGGCTGACTTTAACAAGAGGTGGATCTCGCTACCTTTTTCAGGTACTCTGTGCAAAAGTAATGCTTACATGTTGTAGTCCATGTCGTAATACAAGGATAAGCAGGAGCCAAGGCGGTGCTTCAGTGGGTTAAGTGTTTCCCATGTAAGCATGAGAATCTGAGTTTGATCCCTGAAACACCCATAAAAAAAGCAAAAGCTGGGTACAGCCGTGTGAGTCTATAATCCCAGCACTAGGGAGATAGAGACAGTTAGGTCCTGGGGGTCATGCTGGCCAGATAGTCTGGCCAAATCGGCAGGTTCAGCAAGAGACTCTGTCTCAAAAAATAAGATACAGAGTTATTGAGCAAGACCCCTGGTGTTGATCTCTGGCTTCCACACACATGCATTCACATGTACCTTCATATAAACATGTGCACACATACATAAACATACAGAGAAAAACTTTATCAGTAAAACTGTCCTGAGGTAGACAAGTAAAATTTTTCCACAAATATTTTTGCCTTAAATTTCCATTTCTGAAGTTTGATACGCTGAGAATGAGAGGCAGCCTTAGTTTAGAACAGTTTCCTGGCACAGAGCTACTCACCTGTCTGCTATCCTCAGAGACAGAACCTGAGATGATACAGTCATCACTGTCAGAAGCTGACCTGTCCTCATCTGTCAGGAAACACATCCAACATTTACCCAGTTAGCCAACATATTCACTGCACATGCCACAACGCAACATAAAAGGGCAACACGACAACCAGGCTTATCCCTTCTGCATGGATATTTTAGGAAAGGAAAAAGCAACCTGAAAAACTCCCATGTTTAATTTTGGTAAACACAAAAGAAATAAAAATAATTATTATTATATTATAAAATTAATGAAAATAATGTATAAGGTAATAGATAGTACTTTTTTTCCCTCTTAAAATTTTACATTTAGTTATCTATTTGTGGGTGTGTGGTTCATGGGCCACTACAGGTGTGGAGATCAGAGTATAACTTGTAGGAGTCAGTTCTCCCCTTCTCTTATGTGGGTGTAGGGAATCAAACTCAGGTTTTCAGGGTTGGTGGCAAGCACCTTTTCCAACCAAGCCATCTCTCCAGTTCCTTCCTTTTTCCCTTCATTTCTGGACTTTATTATGCTTCATAATTCCTCTAATTATTTAAACAAACTTGCTCTATTCTGCTTACTAGAAGCAGCTTTACAGATTTCCATGTGTACTCACAGGGCAGTCACAGAACACAGGTGAGAGGGCTAGCCAACCTCTCCATCTTCTGCACATATCAGTTTACATAGCAATTAAAGGCGTGGTAATGCCATACATGTGACAGAAAAGAAGAAGTGGATTACCTGGGGGAAGAAAGGGAGGCAGCTGGGGTGGGGGCAGAGGAGGAGAATGAAAGAAAGAGGCATAATGACACATAGGTATGAAATGCAATGGAGAAATCCATTTCTTTGTATGTCAGCCTAGAAAGTTAGTAAAACTCTGAACCTAGTTAACCACATTGAAAAAGTATCAATGGCATTGTGAACACGACCAACAGAAGTCAAATGTCCTAAATGTCCACTTCTTCCTTCCTTCCTTCCTCTGTCACTGTGTGTTTGAAGATGATATATGCACATCTGTGCTGACTGAGCAGTCAGCAGCCTGCACAGAGCTATGCCCAGGTATGAGGTCACCCCCACGCCAGGCAGCCATCTTGCAGGACTCTGCGGCAGCAGTGGCACTGTGCTTCTGTAAGGAGTCTCTACCCTGATGAAGTCTTTCTCTACAGTACTTGATGGCACCGTCCACAAGCCTTTGTCTCTCTTTCACCTCAGCAGGAAGCTGACGAAACTGTTACTAGGCCACGTGCAGCTGTAGCTACACAGGGAGAGGCAGCCCTTTTCTACTCATGCAATTGAGCATGAGACATAAGCTGTCTACCAAGGCCAGACCCAACTAGTTTCTGCAGCCCTACATTTGGCTCATCAATTATAGAAAGAACATCTTTCTTCCATTCCTCTCCCACGCGTTCTTTTAAGCTGCCATATGAATTTTCATGACTTGGTAATTAAGTCTGAGAGGCACTGGGTGCCTGCTAGAGTGTCTGGGCAAGCAATGTACAAAGGCTGTGGGGGTGGTAAGTGGAGAATGATGCTTAGTTTCAGCTCCAACATGGCACCAGAGCTTCCATAATAGCCGAGCCTACACCTGCCATCATATAGCAGATATTTTCCAATGGCTTACACAAAATAGTGTGTAAAAAAAAAAAATCAATGTTATCCTTACTTTTAAAGAATTTTAAAAAATGACAGCTCTATTGAGGTAAAAATATACATATAATAAACTATACATATTTAAACTATTAAATTTGTTATTTGACATTTAATTCTGTGAAACTACCTCTATCTTCCTAATTAAAATAGCAAATATTGGCTGGCAAGATGGCTCAGTGGGTAAAGGTGCCTGTCACCAAGCCTGATGACCTGAGTTTGATACCTGGAACCTACATGGAAGAAGAGAACCAACCCCCAAAAGCTGATCTTTGACTTCCAAGTATGTGTGTAGCATATGCAAAATAAATACATGTTTTTAAAAAGGCAGTGTACCTAACCAATACCCATTTCCTCTAACTCTTTCTCCCTTGCACCCACCCAGGCTTCCACATGCTACTTTCCTGCTTCCTGTCTATTCAGAATTAGTTCAATTTTATTACACTTTACATTAATGAAATGAGACAGTATCTTCTCTTTTTTCTGTCACAATTCTTGATTTTAATCTAAAAAAGTCAAAGCTAAAGAATAATCCAATTGATAATACCAAACCCAAAGAGAATGTAAGACGTCTAAGACATAAATTGGTGACAAGCTCAGCAATGACACTTGTATTCTATACGGAAGCCCCAAGCTGACTGAGGAAGAGAGAGATGACAGCCTGGACATAGAACGCTCACCCAGCACTTCTGCCAAGAGGTGGGTGTCATGAGGTGGCTTTCACTAATGAATGATGTGCTGAGGAAGACATGCATGCTCTCACAGAGAAAGCAAAGCAGAGTCAGGTGGACAACAACAGTTTAAACACAAACTCACCTTCTGGCTCCAGTTCTTCTGTTATTTCTGTTTCATCTTCAGAGGAAGCCACACTTTGTGATGCAAGCTGACCCTCAGAGAGGAAAGAGATGTCATCTTCTTTTCCTTGCTGCATTTTCTCTAGGTTTTTTTCTACCTCAGCCACACTGCTTTCCTGTGAAACATGTAGAAGAGACACACATTGCTGTATTTATTATTGCTTGGGTTATATTTTATGGCATTCTTGTTGAAGCACTGGAATAATAAAAATGTACATCTGAGACTTGAGTACACAGATAGATAGCTGGGCATAGAGTCTCATGCCCAGAACCCTGGCACAAGGAGTTTGAGGCCAGCATAAACTCTATAAGGAGAAGTGAGTTCTAAGCCAGCCTGAGCTATAAGTGAGCTTATGTCTCTAAGGCACACCACCATCACCTCCTCTACCACCACCACCACCACCAACATCACCTCTTCTTCTTCCTCCCCCCACCACCTCCAATTCCTTTTCCTCCTCCACCACTCCCTCCCCCCAACTCTACCTCTGTAATGACCTCCATCAGTCAAACAACACAACACATAGAGATACGCAACATTGCTATTAAAGACTCATTAGAAAACAGTCACTTAGATTGTAGAAATAGATTAAAACACACAGGTCAATAAAGATCCAAATACACATTAAGAATGAAGGATGTAAGTTAGCCTAGTGTGGTAGTGCATGTCTGTAATATCATCACATGGAGGTGGAGGCAGGAGGCTATGGAATCCAAGGTTATCCATAGCTACCCAGTGAGTTTCAGATCAGCCTGGCACACATAAAATCCTGTCTTAACAAAACTAAACAAAATAATGAAGGATGTATTAATCTCAAAATGACTTTTACATTGAATTTAGTTTACATATTTATAGATTTTCTGCCAATGTGTGGACGACTATATCTGCTATATTTATCATTTTAAAAATCTTTCTATTATGAGGAAGTCATATTCAAAAGTAGCAAAAATGCTACGATTTTCTGAATCATGTCTAACCACAAAATATAGTCTTTTAAGTCCCAAAATAAACCTTTCAAAATAATTTTAATACAAAGGCATACCTTGGAAGTATATGTAACAGTTGGTATACTATTTTCTGTTTCTGGTGTGTGTTCCATTTCTGGGGAAATATCCTTTCTATCCTTAGAAGGAGGAGGAGGAGAAGTCTCCTTGAAATAATGGGAAGAAAACCATGTATGTTATTTTGTATTCATTACAAGAATAGTTTTAGGCAGGTACATGCTTGACTGTGTAAGATCAAGAAACAATATGAGAGAAGGGAGACAGAATTTATACAACTTCTTCGAAGACTCTTTTGTAAATGGGAGCAGAAGACTCATCTGGAAGCTGGAAAGGACTATAGAGTCATGGAGGGGCCGATTAAAGCACAAACTGGTACCACAGTAAAGATGTGCTGGGTCTACTGTCTCTTACTATGTCGGAAAGGTACAGTGCAGTCTATACTGTCAAGTATTTGCTGCAAGAAAGGGAACTGGTATTTGGAGTATTTATTACTTACAGGACTCAGGTGCGGCATGGTATCTACAAAAGAGACCTTTTTGTCCACATGTGTTAAACGTTGTCTTGGTTTAGGTTTTGGTGCCTAAGATAAAATGACACATAACACTATAATGATCATTACATTTTAGAGGAGGCTTCAGCTAGTTTTTGGTGAAATTACTTGGCTATTAACTTCATATTCAAAGCATTATAATTGAAATTGAAAGCCACTGTTACTCACTACAACTGATGTAACACCCGAAGAGGCTGGAGGTAGTTTCTGAACAACCTCTGGCTCTTCTCTGCATATGAACTTTCCCAAGTCTTCAGTAGTTATTGATCCACTTGGTGGAAGGTAGGTGAATTTCCATTTCAATATAACTTGGATGGTTCCTGCAGAATGCTTTTCATTATCCATTAACTCAAATATCCCTGCAAATTATGAAAATCATTTTGACCAATGCCAGAGCAAAGCCTTGTCATTCTAAGAATTACAGCAGAGGCCTGGGAACCCGCAGGCCACTCAAACTAGGCAAGCAGCCAGGCTAACTGTGGATCTTCTCTTCTCCCGACAATCCTCCAAATCTAATCCCCAAGTCTTATCCCTAACTCTGTAGCAGAACATCTACTGTGGTCTTCCCTTCCTTTCTGACCCATTACCAATGATCACATAGATCTTTCCTTCCAACCTTCCTTCCCCCGCCTCATCCCATGATCCCAGCCTCAAATGCCTGGCTCATAGGCCATGGATAGAGCGGCAGGCTAACTGCAGATCTTCACTTCTCCTTCCTCTCTCCAGATCCAATCCCCCTTCTGCATCTCCAGCTCTGCACCAGACCACTTGCTGTAGGCTTTCCCCTTCCCTGCCCCCATATACAGTATGAAGTAAAGTAGAGGCAGGAATTCAAAGTCTCCCAACCAAAACAAGCCCAGGGCCAGATGGTGTTAGCACAGAATTTTTCCAGATTTTCAAAAGAAGAGTCAACGGTAATACTGCCCAAATTATTCCATAAAACATAAAACTGAAGGAACATTGACCAATTTGTTTTATGAGGCCACAATTACCTTGATACCCAAACCATATAAAGAACCAATAAAGAAAGAGAATTACAGACAAATTTTCCTTTTGAACATACATGCAAAAATTCTCAATAAAATACTTGCAAACCAAATCCAAGAACATATCAAAAAGATCATCCACCATGATCAAGTAAGCTTCATCCTAGAGATGCAGAGATGGTTCAACATATGTAAATGGATAAATGCAATCCACCATATAAACAAACTGAAAGACAAAACGAAACAACAACAACCTCCCCACCATGATCATATCATAGTAAACAGAAAAAGCCTTTGACAAAAGTCCCACACCCCAACATAATAAAATCCAGGACCAAGGATAGAAAGGACATACCTCAACACAACAAAGGCAATTTACAGCAAGCCCACAGCTAATATCAACTCAAATGGACAGAAACTCAAAGCAATTCCACTAATATCAGAAACAAGTCCAAGTTGTTCACTCCCTCCATACCTATTCACTGTAGACTGAAGTTCTAGCTACAGCAATAAGATGACTGAAGGCGATTAAGGGGATACAAATTGGAAAGAAAGAAATCAAAGTTTCTGCAGATGGTATGATAGTGTATACAAGTGACCCTAACAATTCCACTGGGAAACTCCTACAGCTGATAAACACTATGGCAAAGTAGCTGGATACAAAATTAACTCACAAAAAAATCACTAATCCTTCTATATATAAGTGGCAAATGGACTGAGAGAGAAACCAGGGAATAACACCTTTCACAATATCCTCAAATACTATAAAATACCTTGGGGTAACACTAACCAAGTAAGTGAAAGACTTGTATAATGAAAACTTTAAGACACAGAAGAAACTGAAGAAGATACCAGAAGACAGAAAGATCTCCCACGCTCATGGATTTAGAAAGTATAAACGGCCATCCTACCAAAAGCAATCCATAGATGCAATGCAATCCCCATCAAAATTTCAATACAATTCTTCACAGAAATTGAAAAACAATTTTCAGCTTCATATGGAAAGGCACACAACGCAAAAGCCCAGGATAGCTAAAACAATCTGGAATAATAAAAGAACTGCTGGAGGTATCACCATCCCAGATTTCAAGTTGTACTGCAGAGCTAGAGTAATAAAAACAGCATTGTATTGGCACAAAACAGACACGTCAATCAATGGAATTGAATTGAAGACCCAGACATAAGTCCATACACCAATGGACAGCTGATTTTTGATAAAGGATCAAAATAACAACAACAACAACAACAACAACAACAACAACAACAAACCAAAAACCCAAAACCCAAAACATACTGGGAAAAAGACAGCATCTTGAGCAAATGGTGCTGATCAAATTGGATGTCTGCATTTTGAATAAGGAAAATTAATCTACATTTATCATTCTACATAAAACTCAGCTCCAAAGGGATCAAAGTTCTCAACGTAAGACCAGATACTCTGAATCTAACAGAATGGAAACTGGGGAATAGTCTTAAATTCATTGGCACAGGGAAAGATTTCTGAACAGAACACTGATAGCACAGGCACTAAGAACTAGATGCCACTCAACTGAAGAATGGATAAAGAAAATGTGATATATATACACAATGGAGTACTACTCAGCTGTTAGAAAAAAATGACATCATGAAATTTGCAGGCAAATGGATGGAATTAGAAAAATTAATCCTGAGCAAGGCAACCCAGATCCAGAAAGGTAAAGATGATATGTACTCACTTATAAGTGGGTATTAGCTGTTGAGTACAGTATAATCATATTATAATCCACAGACCCAGAGAAGTTAGATAAAGAGGAGAGGTCTAGGGGGGGACACATATGGATCTCCCTGGGAAGGGGAAATAGAATAGAGTTTATGGGTGGACTGGGGGTGGATGGGGATAGGAACGGGGGGGGGGGGGGATAGGGGGGGGGGGGGGGGGGCGGAGGGAGAGAGTACAGAGAGAGACAATTGGAATAGGTGGGCATTTAGGGGGTGATATGGAAACCTAGTGCAGTGGAAACTTCCTGGAACCTAGGAGGGCAACCCTAGTGAGGACTCCAAGGAATGTAGGATATGGAGCCTGAACAGGCCATCTTCTGTAACCAGACTAGGCTCTCAGTGCTGGGACTGGGATACCAATCCAGCCACAAAACCTACAACCTACAACCTGTCCTGCCTGCAAGATGCGCTGGGGCAATGGTGGCTCAGAGCTTGTGGGAGTGGCCAACCAATGACTAGTCTAACTTGAGGCCCAAGCCATGAGAGGCAGCCCATGCTGGACACTGCCTGGATGGCCAGGATCTGGAAGCTGGATGGTTCAGAGACTTGGGGTAGAATCAGACATGACTGCAAAATAAATAAATAAATAATAAACAAATAAACAAATAAGTAAATAAAGTCAATGAAATGTTTCCTGATGATATTCTGCTATACTCTAGATTGGTGCTTAGCCTGATCACCATCAGAGAGGCTTCCTTCAGCAGCCAATGGGAGCGGATACAAAGACCCAGAGCCAGACAATAGGTAGAGCTCAGGGAACTCCAAAGAAGGCGGGGGCAGCGATTATAGGAGCTAGAGGGATCGAGGACACAGAATGAACTAAGCAGAGCTCATAGAAGATCACAGAGACTGAGGCACAACCAAGAAGCCTGCATGGGTCTACACTAGGCCCTCTACACATATGCTGTGGTTGTTTAGCTCGGGGGTTTGTGGGACTCCTAACAGTGGTGTGGAGGTGTCTCTGACTCTTTGCCTGCTCATGGGACCTTTTTTCTCCTACCGGGTTGCCTCATCCAGCCATGCTAGACAGTTTATGCCCAGTCTTACTGTATCTTGTTATCCCTTGTTTGGTTGATATCCCTGGGAAGCCTGCTCTTTTCTGAAGGGAAGTGGAGGAGCAGTGGATCTGGGGGAGACAGGAAGTGTTGGGGTTAGGAGAAAGGGAGGGAGTGGAGGCTGTGGTCCGGATGTACTGTATTAGATAAGAATAAAGAAAAAAAGAACAAAAATTAATAAATGGGATGACCTCATGAAACCAAAAAACTTCTGTATGGCAAAGGATAACATCATTAGGACAAAGTGGCAGGCTCCAGAAGGGCAATTTTTAAAGCCAATTTCACGTCTGATAGAGGGTTTATATCTAAAATATATAAAGAAATAAAAAACCTGGACATCAAGAAAACAACCCAATTAAAGAATGGGGTACATAGCTAAAATGGAGAGTTCTCAAAGAACCAGACACAAACGGCCCAGAAACACTTCAAGAAATGTCAATATCCTCAGTCACCAGGGAAATGCAAATCCAAACTACTTTGAGATTTCTTCTTATACCAGTGGAAATCACCAAGAGCAATAAAGCAAGTGACAGCTCATGCTGTCAAGGATGTTGGGAAAGGGAACACTTATTCCTTGCTCATGGGAGTGCAAACTTGTACAACTGCAATGTAAATCAGTGTGATAGTTCCTCAAGAGGCTGGAGATAGATCTACCTCAAAATCTAGCTATACCACTCTGGGCACATACCCAAAGGATTCTACATCCTACCACAGACAGACTTGCTCATCCATGTTCATTGCTGCTCTATTCATAATAGCCAGAAATTGGGAATAGACTTGATGTCCATCAACTGATGAATGGATAATGAAAATGTGGCACGTTTACACAATGGAATACTACTCAGCTGTTAAAGAAACCAAAATTATGGAATTTGTAGGTAAATGAATGGAGCAAAAAAAAAAAAATCCCAAGTAAGGTAACCCAGACCCCCCAAAACAAATTTCGTATGTTTTAACTCTATTTGCAAACTAGTTTCTAAGCCTTTAATAGGCATGCTATAACCTGCACAACCACAGAGGTTACATGTAAGTAAGGGACTTGGGCGGAAGGGAGGCTCTCTTAAGGAAAGGGAAGCAGAGTACTGGAGAGGCAGGGAGGAGATTGGAGTGGGGGGATTACATGGGGAGGGGATGGATGAGAAAGGAATATGGGGACTGAAATTAACTCTAACGGCTATTTGAAGGGTCATATGGAAACCTACTCCTCTAGAAGCTTCCTAAAATATATACATAGTATATATATATACACATATATAAGTGGAGTCACCAAATAAAGGGGGAGACTATGCCCCAACTAGACATCTTTCACCACCAAGTAAAACATCTAGTTCCAGAAATGGGTTATATCTAGTTGACTAGTTGGCCAAGAGGTCCCCATGGAAACCCCCCAAATATCCTAGGCTATTGCCAAGGTTATTGGTAGCTCTCTACAACCTGCATAGGTTCAAGCCGGATGTGGTCCCAGTGCTGAAAGGTGGAAGTAGACACACATTCCCACTCCTAACCTAGGTGCCATCTGCAATTGATACCTGCTTGTAAAGGAAAAGTTAGATTTCTCCAGTGGAGTCTCACAGGGTATATTAATCACAGTTAAGGGCAGGCCCTGCGTCCAGCAGTAGATGGCCAACACTAAACAAACCCCATGTGATTTTTGTAGACTTTTTGTCTTAAATTGCTTTGTTTTGGCATTTTTTTTGTCTTATTGGTCTTTTGTTTATTATGGTTTTTATGGGTTTTGTTTGTCTGTCTGTGTGTCTGTCTGTGTTTGGTTCTTTCTTTCCTTCTTTTTCTCTTTCTTTCTTTCTTTCTTCCTTTCTTTTTTTTTTTTTTTTTTTTTTTGTTT
>CABHPH010140672.1:0-49689 GCA_902168325.1 Peromyscus nudipes | reverse complement strand
ACTTTAGTAACTACCATAGATGATTTTAACAAACTCTAGTATTGTTTCCTCCTTTGAGTTTTGGTCAACTAAAATTTTCATTTTTTTTTCTTTTCCACCTATATGTCTATTAACAAATATCTGCAAGATTTTATTATAGCCATTTTATTTTCTTACTACCAGAGAAAAGTTTGATCTTTATCTCTGTCCAACTTATTTATAGTCTCTGAGGCCACTTGGTTGTCCTTTTGATAACAGTAAAGAATATCACTGCTTGATTATATTTCACCATGAAGTATAGACTTTATGAGAAAAATAATATTTAAAAGTGTGATCTGCAATTGGTTATAATACAGCTATTATATTATATTATATCATATTATATTATATATCAATACTGAATGCATATATTCTATGTCTAGAGGTAATAATTCAGTAATAGTCAACTGTTTATATTGTCTATCCATTTTCTAGCAATACAAAATGAAGACTGTCTTGTTCATCCTCCTAAAGTAAGAAATAACTTGGAGAAAAGGAAAATAACAAGAAGTATACTTTTGTTACATAATGCAAGAGATATAATCCACAAAATGTCATAAATTAATAACAGACACAAATAGCTATCATACAGTACATTTCTAACATTTCTTTTTTGGTAAATGGTCAATATCAACAGAATTCTTAATTGATGATAAGAATAAGAAATACATTTTCAGTTTACTTCCTACAGACTTAAATTCCTTCTACCCACCGAGTCTCAATGTTTTTAAAATTAGTACTATGTACATGGTGATAGTTAAAATGTTTCCCAGTGTTACTCTCCTCAAAGCTATTATCAAGAGACTAGTCAGTACAGTATGAGTTTTCCTTTCTTACTGGATGCCTTCCTTAAACACGGTTATTTTATGTCATTGAAAGACTCCTGTCACACTGCTGCAGAATCCTCTGCTCTTAATGATCTAATTGCCATAACCAGGCATGGCAGACAACAAAACCTTGGTTAGCCTCTTGGATCCATTTTAGCTTTAATGTGACTTCTCTTTTTGATGCTACTAAGGACAGAGCTTCAGTTGCTTGGGGCAACCTGCCATCTGCATTTCACTGCATCCGGAAAGGGCTTCCTCCACTTCCTACTTGTTATTGTACCTAATTGGAAAACCTTAAATCTCTTGTACCTTTCCTAGTATCATTCATATATCTTGTTTTTTTCTACATGTATCAAAAGCAAACAGTCTTTCAAAATCAGATGCTTAATGAGGTCATAATGCCAGCATGAAAGTATGAAACAAACTACTGGTGTTTTCAATGAATTTTGCCATCTATATGTTATGCTAGGACACGGTTAAGATATAAAAGCTGAGGGAATATCAGGATATATTATTTGTATGTCTTTCATGTCAGGACACACAGTAAATATAGCTTATATACAAAGTGTCTGACTCATTTTCACATTCATATATAAATGTGATAAAACTATGGCACAGCCATATCTGATGGGAATGACAGAAATCATAAAGCCAGCACAGCTGCTTGACAAAGATCCAGCAAAGCTGAGCCACATGATGGCAGCTGTGCCACCTTTGGTTTTCATATTCACTTGTTGCATATTTGGGAGACTTTTAATATTTGTACAATTTGGGGATATTGGATTGATGAGAAATTTCTTATGAATCATATATGCCTTCTCCCAGAAGTACTACTTCTAAGCTTACCCAGGAAAGTCCCAAACATACTACCCCTCCTGCTTTTAGGGAGATATTCTTATCTACTTGAAGGTCTTCTTTATTCTTGGAGGTTGTCACACATGTAAAGAAGCCGGAGGTCTCTTTATGAGACTATGAGACATTCTTGAAGCATCTGTCCCTATACTTATTCAGAAACAAGATATTCAAAACAAAGTAAACTTAAAAAGGTCAACAAGATTCAGTGGGCTAGAGGAGTTGGCCACAGATCAGATTACAAGCCCCTTCCCATTATACACTCAGGCAATTAAGTGGCAGATACAGCAACACAATTAGATTAGCTGAAGTTACCTCAGCTGCTACACAGAGACTTATATTGATGAACAAAGTGTGGAATGGAAAGATGATAAAAGAATGAGATGTCAGGACCTCCCTTTCTTAGAAAAGTTAGCACATGCAGAGCCACTGTGATGTCATATGACCAAGGAACAACAGAATTCCAGGATTAGACATATAGACAAATTCTATATAGATAGAAAATACAAACATTGCATTATGCCAAAATTTGAATAATAACTGCAGCAGCGTTGAACTGAAATTTTTCCTGGGCACTCTGACTATTTAGAGTTAATAAAACACTGCTTGGGTCATGGCGATATGCTCAGACTGGCTTGAAGATTTTGTTTTGGTCTAATGTCTTTGTAGCCACAAAAGCTACCAGCTTGAGAACAGGCTGTCATATGCCTCTAGATTCTTAAAAATTGGGTTATAGTGTTAATGAGTAAAAATGATAACTCTGTTTATTAACAATGCCAAAAACTTGAGGAAAAATGACTGGAAATGATAACTCTGTTCTGTCATAGTTTATCAATGATGACTAAAAGGTGAGCAAAAGGAAGTGAAACACATGTTCAAAAACAAAAATATGATCTATGTTTTGGAACATCATGAATGTATCCCTGCTTACCAAATTCTGTATAAATAAAGAAGCACTCTGGCAGCTAGTCAATCAGGCTGCAAGATTCTCACCACCACCATGGCCTGACTCCCCCCCCCCCACACACACACAGCTCCTCACATCTTCTGCTGGGACCTGACTACCAATGGAGATGGCTCCTGGCAAAACTATAACTATAAATATATTTGGAGAAGAATTCTGCACCTTCAGCAAAAAACAGGAAATGCACAGACCTTTACTGTGTGAAGGAGAAGACACAGCCAAGTGGGATGGCATTTATCTAGGAGTTGAGCTTTAGTCTTTTTAACAAACTAAAGGTTCCCCAGGCAAGAAACAAAATCCTCCAAACTCACTACTTTATACACAGAAGGTAGAGATGTTACACCAAATTTTGCTATTATGTCTCTAATTTTTGGTTTTCCTTTAATGTTGGGGGTAAACCAAGAAAATTTCCTATTAAGAGAAATTTTGATATGTTTCTGTATTTCAAAGTGTAGATCTACCTCATAAGATAATAAAATACAAAGTATAGTAAAAATTGTATAATTTGTCTAATAATAAAGGAATGATGTCTAAGAATAACAAATGGCTAAAATCACAGGAAAGCAGAGAAGGTGAAATAGAAATTATCCTATGGTTTTTCCATAAAAAATCACTTAGGATAAGAATCCATCCCTACATTATAAATGTGTTTCTCCTAAAAATAATTGTACACTTCGGAATTTTCTTTGCAAAGAAAATTATACATTAATACAATGTGTTCTCCATGAGAGAGAAGAGTATGACAATTTTCCATAACCCTGAACAAAAATTTTCTCCTGCTTAATGGAAGTGTACTTATTCAAATCATGTCATTGCTCCAGATGACTACAATCAGCCACTCTGAAATGTCTGAGCCTGGGACTGAATGATTTCTCATCTCAGTCCAGATACAATTCATATCAACCTTGAAAGAGTAAAGAGAAGAAATTCCCCGGCAAAGCATTTCCAACACATTTCCATTTAAAGCACAAAACTGCTTTTATTCAGGTACTCCAGGGTATTACAACCTTCCGAAGTTTCTGACTGAACAACACTTCAGAAATGTCTGAGTGATGAGAGCCATTCTCATGGGGGAGAATCCAGTCATTTACTCATGATGATTACCTTCAGACAGATGCCTTCATTTTATTAATTACACATTTCAAAACATGGTCCACATTAATCCAAGTGTTTGTTGGATTGTGCTAAAAATAAGATTCACTTCTCACTCTTGATTATTAAAAAAATCATAAATTCAATTTTGCTATGATAATAAAATTTGATAATCCTGAAAATAGTATATTTACTGAATTCTAAAATTCAAAATTACTGCCAATGAACTTAAAGACCCTTCACTCTATCTGAATCCCTATGATTGATAAAGTGCTACCAATTACTCAAACACTATCTTTATCTCACATTGGAAGTAGCTCTAAACAGAACGAGCTTCTAGTACCACTTGGTAAGATTATTGATGAAATGCATGAACAGTTTAATGGTGACCTGCCTATATTATATGCTGGTACAATTGTGGCACAAAGGTTGTGGGTGTAACCTACCACTATCTGACTGGCATTCAGGCCTACTACATGAGATGCAACCCACTGCCTGGATGATTAAGAACCTGAGACTATGCAGACCACTCCTACTCTGCTAAAGAAATGTAGCAATAAAGTAACTCTGAATGACAGTCCAATAAACTCATAATTAGTATCTGTCTCAGCCATCATCAGAGAAGCTTTTTTTCTGCAGTACATGGGAACAAATGCAGACACCTGCAACTGGACAATGTGCAGAAAGTGAGAGACCTTGGAACGCTCAGTCCTCAGTGGGATGTCTCCATCAAATCTCTTCCCCCAGGGCTCAAGGAACTTGGCAGGAAAGGAGGTAGAAAAATGGTGAGAGCCAGTAAGGATGGAAGACACCAAGGAAACAAGCCAACAGAACTGACTCACGCATGAACTCATAGAGACAGACTGTGGCAGCATTCACAAGGCTGCTTGGGTCTGGGCCTAACAGGATCCCAGTGTTAAGAGGGGAAATAGACACAGGCCTCCATTCCTAACCCAGAACTATCCCCAATTGATAACTGCTCCCACAGGACGAATTAATTTTCTCCAACGGAGTCTCACTGAGTACACAGACCCCAGTTAAGGGCAGGCCCCATGCCAAGCAGTAGATGAACAACAAAAAACAAACTCTATGATATTCTTGAAGCTTTTTTTGTTTGTTTGTTTGTTTCACAAAGCTGTGTCTGAGCATTTTTTTTCCTTACAGATCTTTTGCATATATATTATGGTTTTGTTTTTATGTGTTTTCTCATGAGCAAAAATGTAGATAATAGATACATTTGTGTGATCTTAATATGGAGACTTTGTTTTGTAATAAATATATTTTCTACCTTGAAACTATCACCTTGAACAACTGGCTTTTAGAAGTGTTTGGAATTTATAAAAATTTTTGATAAGTACTCACACCCATGTTATACACATGAACACACAATAATGAAAAATAAAAAAATAAAGTTAAGAATTAATAAAATTTTCATAGTGTAAAGTCATTTTCAACTTTAAAATCTGGACTATTTACTGGATAGAACTGTAAATTTTCAGAATACCCCTTAGTCTTGCTTCTAATAACATGACACATTGCATAGTCTAGTGTTGTAGATAATATCTGGATATCAATAAAATGACCTCTGTGCCTGCCTATCAGGAAGACAGTTTTTCAGAATTATCTATGAATGCAAGGTGGTATTAGAGTGAGAAATCATATAATGTTTCTATTAAACCTTGGTAACTTCTAATAAATCTTGATTAATATTTTCTTCCCTCAATGTACACAAAAAGAAATTTAAATATGCCACACCTTAATACAGAACTACAGAGAAAATGGCAGAAAGAAATATGACTAATTGCCCCACAGCTGGAAATCAACTCTCCTTTTCTAGGCAGCATATTTACATGCCTTTCAAAGACATGAGTAAAGGGGAAACTGCATTTTCAAAACCACTTACCATTGCATAAATAGAATTTGTTCATGTCAATTGTGGGTATAAGTTTAAAGTCTTAATAAAAAGTATTGTACTTTGCACTTCTGAATGTCTTTTCCTTAGAAACAGATACTCAGTCAGGTCACAGCCATGTAAGAAAACACTCCAAGCATTTTGGAAATTCAAGCTATGTTCTGAACTGTTCTGAACTATGTTCTACTGTGTATAAAATAACATATAGGTTTGTCCCCTTCACATGCTTCAGCAGTTCTTAGATTCGTTGGCTGCTGGAGTGGTCCAACTCATAGCCCTGGTTCTAGGCCTGGGTGGTAGTTGGCTTGGTCAGCTCTCTAGCTTTCCTTCATCATCACTACCCAGATGCGCTCTTCCCACTGCCTCGGCTACCTTATCCAATGCAGCCTACAGCAAGGAGCACAGCTAGTTCTCCTGCTCTTGGACCCTTAGATCCAGGTTGCCCTCATTCATATCACTAGGGCCAGCTCTATTTTTTTGCCCAGGGAAGATGTAGGGAAAAAATCCAAAACAGCAGCATCTCCATGACACAGGATAACAGTAGGATATCTAAGAGGAGCTCCAGTGAGAGCCCATTATAGGTGGTGAAGCAGAAACCAGATGCCTTGAACCAGACCAATGACTCATAGAAAACAACACTTACAAGTAAAGATGTATGGACTAAATGGGAAACTGTGTGACTCACTGGGCCACACTACAGCTTCCACAACAAGATTCTTCTTGTTTTTGTTTTAATTTTTGTTTTGGTTCTTTGTTTTGTTTTGGTTTTGGTTTTTCTTTTAAGTTTGGTCTTGTTTTAGGGAGGTTGCAAGGGCAAAGGGTGGATGTGAGGGGACAGGGAGATAAGTGGGATCAGAATGCATGATGTGGAATCCACAAAGAATCAATAAAAGTAAAAAAAAATAGCATATAGGTAGCATCATGTATGTAATAACAACATATTGCACACAACAGCATAAAACCAACATAATGTTCTCTCAAACAGCAAGAATATGGGTTGCTTATTTTTATTGCAATCTACTATCTTTTTTTCTGAAGAAAAAAAACTACTAATGGTGGAAATTTTAAAGGGACAAGAATATACATTTAAGTCACCCTATAGTCTGAAAAACAAGTTCTTCTTAATAGGATAATGTCTAGCAAAGTCAGAAGCAAGTATCAATCATTTCTCAGTCACCATAGAGCACCTTAATTAAGATTCAAGTATTAATGGTGGTGTCATGTTAGCTACAGTGGGTTAGATGTACTGATTAAAAAAATGATAAAATTACTGGAAAGTGGAGAAGATAAAAAAAAAAAAGCAGTCAAGCAGCTGTTGCTAAAAACCATGATTATAGCCTGCTTCATCATTAATACAGACATACTGTTACTTTGAATGGCAGGTGACACTCTTATCCCTAACCAATGGGTCGCAGAGCTCTACTGGTAAGTGCTGTCATATTCTGTGCCTAGGACTGTACAAAGTTTATGCTCATTGTCAGTGCAGATAATCCAGTCTTGTAACAGGATCATTTATAACCTCCTTTAGGAAACCAGATGAGCCTGAGAAAATCAGAAGATATACACTCAATATCTGAACAGACTTCAGAGCAGTTCGGGCCAGGGGGTCGGGGGGTGGGGTGCGGGGCGGAGTGCTAGGAGTCTGATGGAGAATGGAAGTCCCCTGAGATTGTGTGTCTATTGAACCTTCTATGTTGTAAATGTCAAAATGTAACACATGGGTCTGCTAAGAGTTTATAGAAGAAAGTGCTTTGCTTTCTGGCACTTCACAGCCACCATAGATACTTTCATGCCATCTCTTCAAAAGGAGCTTCTACCAATTACAGACTCAACCACAACAAGGGGCAAGGCCTGTTTAAGAACTCTTCTCCGTTTTGCATATTCATAGTCCAGTTTCTTTGAAGAACCATTATTCTCATATGGACTTCTGTACAGTGATTACGGTTTATGACCAAAGCTAAGAAAGTAGTTGTTTACTGGAGAGTGAGTACCATCATATTACACGTGTGAATCTGAATTGCATGGGGTTTTATTGTGTGTGTGTGTGTGTGTGTGTGTGTGTGTGTGTGTGTGTGTGTGTTCCAAAATGCCTTTCTTCCATTCTGGATGTGATCTAGCGGAATAGAAGGAAATTTAGTCTTTCTTCTTGTGTGTCTATCTCTTATGCGACTGAGCACATCCCAGCAAACACTCAGCACATGGACCAGAAATGTTGAAAGAACCTATGAGGATCTATATGAGCACAGCATGGCTTGTGTTCTGCAGGGCAATAGCAGCTATTTTTCTTACAATAGTTTATTTTCTTTCTTAAAAATTTTATGGCCAGGCAGTGGTGGCACACGCCTTTAATCCTAGCACTCAGGAGGCAGAGCCAGAAGGATCTCTGTGAGTTCAAGCCCAAGCAAGATCCAGGACAGGCACCAAAAACTACACATAGAAACCTTGTCTCAAAAAACAAAAAAATATGTATTTATAATTTTTTTATATGTGTATAGATGTTTTGCTTGCACATATATATGCATATTATATATGTGCCTGATGCACTATGAGGTCAGAAGAGGTTTCTAAAATCTTGAAACTGAAATTATAGATGGTAGTGAGTCATTATGTGGTTGCTGAAATTATAGATGGTAGTGAGTCATTATGTGGTTGCTAAAATTGAACTCAGGTCCTCTGCAAGAGCAACAAGTACTCTAAACTGCTGAGTCATCTAGTCATCTCTATCAGCCCCTTGTAATAGTTTATTTCCAAAAAAAATTAAAATAATCTATACCACATATATTGTATTTTTTTCTATACAGAAATTATAACATATGCAATCCTCTTGGTACATAATCATAAAATAATAAAAAACAGGAATAGAGAGATGGCTTAGATAAGAGTATTTGCTGCTGTTCCAAAGGACTCTGGATCTATTTCCAGCACCCACATGGTGGCTAACAACTGTCTGTAATTCCAGTTCCAAAGGATGGAACACTCTCTTCTGGCCTCTGGAGGCACTAGGCACACATGTAGTGCACAGATATATGTGCAGAGAAAATACCCATGCACATTATAAATCAATTAATTTAAATATATATATTTGTGCTTTGCTCATTCAATTATGGATGTGAAGAAGTTCCAAGATCAGCTATCTGCAAGCAAGAGAACCAAAAGTAGACTGCATAAGAATGCCTGTCTGAACTCAAAACCCTGAAAAGAAGGAGAGCTGTGGTATTGGTCCTTTTATTAGTTGAAGGCCCAAGAACTGAGAAAGACTGTGTAATTCTCAACTGGACGTCAGAGATGTGAAAGTGAGGAGTACTTGTCTGAGGGATGCATATGGGGTTGTCTCAGGTTGAACATGATTAAAATTTACTATTCCTCTGCATTTCTGTTCAATTTGAGACTCAAGAAACTAAATGATTTCCACCCCACTGGATGAAGGGGGTCTTTTCCTCATGCTACTTACCATATGTAATTTCTTCACCAAAGATCCAACAGTGACGTCAAAAAACAATATTTGTCAGCAATCCAGGCATCTCATACGAAGTTGACCATAACATTAAGCAAACTTTGTAGATTTTGTAGTTCTTCCACAAAAACATGTCTATGAAAACCTGGTGCTGGAATTCATCTTTGTCAGGCATCTCTGCTGTGTTATGTGTTATGAAGGAATCACCATCATCCCAACCTCCGTAAGTGATAGTGTCCTCTCTCTTCAAGAGGCAGAACATGTTGCCTACCTAAATATGGACTCCTCCAGAAGGGATCTTAGTGCAAGAGCAAATAACTCTTCTAGAAAAGCTGGAGCAAACCTAGACATCAGCACAAGTAGCTATGTTCTCCACCCTCCAGCTATGGCACATAGAACATCTTAGAAGCAGAAAAGATCTGCCTGTAGGGTATACTTCAAAGACAGTGGAACATCCTTCTTCACAGGTGATGCCTCTGATCAATAACTCTTTACAATCTAACACACTCTGGAAGTTTCATAACGTATGAGTCTTCCTGGAAATCACACCACTTTGTGATATAGAATATTTCTTGAAGGCCCATCCTAATAGAAGGTGATAAAACCAAATTTATTGTGATTATAAATTATATATAAGGGATGACGACATAAAATGAGGCTACTGGGTTTACAACATTTTTCAAGACATAAATTCACTTTTCAAATAAGACAGCAAAGTGTGTAGATACATTTCAGTGACAGAGCTTCTGTCTGGCCTGCACAAGGTCCTGGATTTGATCTTAGCAAACACACACACACACACACACACACACACACACACACACACACACACAGGAACAATAAATAAAAAGTAATACATTTTCCAACTATGGCTTACAACCTTCATTGATAGACTTGTTGAATTTTTGAGTCAGAAAAGACATTAAAGAAAACAAAATATTGCATGTTTTCACTGTGATGATGTTGTGTATAATCATCTGCTCATCACAGCTAAAGTGAAATAATTTTCCCCACTTCACATGACAATTTCTTGTCAGAACAGCAACTGGATTTTGCACTGCTTTGAAACTCAGGAGTGCCTATTCTTAACCAGACATTTTAAAAATCTCTCACTATATAATCTGAAAACAATTTCCACTGAGCTTTACTATAATCTTTAGGAAAAATGATATAATATTATATTACTGACTTAGAAATTTAGGCTTACTTTTTATAGAAGTTCTAAGAACCACAGTCAGTGAATCAGAACTTTAACATAGGCATGTCTGACACCAAAGGCTTATGCACCTTTCGGATCTACTACATGATGAGTCTAAGCTATTTAGAAAGTAATTATGAACTACAAACACAAAACTGGTTCTATTTTTGATGACCCAGTACATATATATGTGTATATATATATATATATATTCATTAACATTTTCTATGAGTTCTATAGCACCTACTGTGTGACAGACCTGGACAATACAGCAGGCCAAGGATATTTTTGATCTCATAAAGTAATATTGCAGTGGAAAAGGTGACACTCCAAAGATTTAATTATATCTACATATAAATACATGCACAAAGATTATTTGTACAAATATGTATATATATGTATGTATACTATTGGTTTGCTAAAAATATCATAAGACTGGATAATGTGAAAAGGAAGGTGCTATTTAGATAGTCAGGGGTCAGAACATCCTCTGCTGGAGAATACAGAGAAATGTTTCATCCTCAGCCACTTGAAGCCATTATGCTTCTTTCATCTTTCTGAATGAGAGACAGTAAAAGGTTGGTTAATTAAAAATGGACCAGCAATAATCTATATGGTGGTCTTTTAAAAAATAATGAGCTTTGCAAATAAAGAAAAGCTATGGTTCTTTCTTGTGTGACTTTGGTGTAGGAGAATGTGAATAAGGAGTCCAAATCTTTCAGAGAAATCACTGCACCTAAGCACTCAGAACCTTGGCCACATCGTTGTTGCAGCTGCTTATTTGAAAACATAAAGTGTAAACATCTTCACAGTGCTTTTAAGCCAGCAGTTCTCAACTTGTGGGTCCTGACCCCTTGAGAGTTGCATATCAGATATTTACATTACAATTCATAACAGTAGCAAAATTGCAGTTATGAATAGCATCGGGAATAATTTCATGGTTAGAGGTCACCACAACATGAGGAACTGTATTAAAGTGTCATAGCACTGGGAAGGTCGAGAACCACTGCTCTAACTAAGCATTAGTGTCTGGGTAAGATTGGCTGTGGAGCCAGCTTTAATCCACTTTTCCTGACCTTATTTTCCTTTTGTGATAAAGTTCGAGGACCTTAAGGTCAGAGCGTTACGTGCTAATTCTGGAACTCAGTCCTTCACTATAAAATGTGGGTGCTGCTGGCAAATGGAACAAAAAATTCAGACAAGCAAATGCTGCGGTGGAATTCCTCTTCTAAGGAAAACCACATTGATTCTCTATGTTTTCATTCAGCATAATCTTTTCTTTTCCTATAGTTCTATTATAAACTTAGTTTTAGGTTCTTTGATACAATGTTACTGCTACAATTAATTTTGTTGAAAGTTCTGGATTGAGATGAAGCAATGGGAACAGCAACATGACTGTGAAATTAACCACAGAAAATCATGATGACCTCAAAAACTGGCTTTGCGTTTCACTTCAGTTTTTCTCGAGGACACATAGGGCACTGTGATTATGCTATTGTCTGAGTTAAATATCCGTAAGGTATTTAACCAAGAAAAACAATATAGAGAGAATAGAAAATTGGGACGCTCTTCATTGTGGTGAGTAACAGTGAGAATCCATCCTGTTCACATTCTCATCAAACTCAGGAGGATGAAGTCTTCATTCACATAATGCCAACACGGCACAAACTGATCCAACATTTAGGATTGTGAACTGTGGTCAAATCCTAACAGACACGCTCTGCCTGGCTCGTGAAACCTGACAGGATCCCTGCTGGAGGCGATAAGTATGTGGGCATCATGCACATTCAGCCCCTGGCCACTCAACAAACGCTGACAGCTTGACAGTTGCTCCGTTAGAAAGCCACATACTCTCTTTGAGATGTGGATAGAGGAGCCGTGACTGGAACTCCAATTCTGGACAGATACCTAGCAGATCTCAGCTGCAGTTACTTTGGAGGGCAAGGCTTTCCTTGCTAAGCATCTTTGAAAGTATCATGGCCTGTGTCAATGTACGAAGGAACTGCTCCACACGTAAACTAAACTCCACATCCAAAACTAATTGGTTGTGATCCTAACACAGCTAGATTTAGAATGTATAAATTCAGTAGTTTATTGAAATTGGGATTCAGTAGAAAAAAATGAGCTCTATAAACAAATGATATGATGACAAATGGTGACTGTGGTCACATATACATGTATATGTACACACACACACAAACACACACATACACACACATACACTAAATGAATATACAAACTTTGAAAGTAAAAGAAAAAATATTTGAAAATCAAGAATGTTTAAAACTTTTTTTAAATAAGGAGAAAAAAAATTGAGCCAGGATCTCTTTTCTGAGCTGAAGAAATCCTAACGTTCTTGATTGTCTTGCCTCAGCCTTCTGAGCACTGTAATTACAGGTGTGTGTCACCATATCTGGATTCACAGTTTTTGAGGGTGTCAACAGTATAAACCTTAGAGTTAAAAGTTTATGAAGATCCTAGCTACCTTTTGTAGAGCATCTATATGATATTTGTTCTTAGGAGGCTCTCTAGGCGGAAGCTAGAGTGTAGAAATCTGATCCGTTCCCATGGCTATCTGATATTCTTGAAAATGATGTATACATGCTATGATGTATATGGATTATTGTTCCTTTAATGCTAGATAATGAGTATAGACTGAATACAGAGCAGCTCAAAGTGACTAACTTTGACCAGCGTGACCTCAAAATATTATGGACAACACAGGACTTCCAGAACTGAGTCAGAATGGAAACCCTCTTTTGCCACCTCCACAAGCGCAAGCACCCATTCACCCTAAATGTCCTCAGTCTAGATCCTCTCTCCCCAAACACAGTTTTCTGGTTCAGAGACCCTCCTATTTCACTGTGTTATGATAGAGGCTTGGGACATGCCCAGGATGGAGATACTTTGTTTCTGTTGCTGAAACTCTTTCCATCTCCATTGTTACCTGTGTCCAGGGTAGGTATCAAACTGTGTCATTTCAATCACATCTTACATATCATACCACTGTCTTTAACCTCACTTGCTTTAGTGAATGGCTACAAAAAAATAAAACAAAAGGCTAGCAACCGAAAGAAAATTCAACTTAAGTTAATGAGAGCCACTCAGCCTGCTGAGGGTTGCTGACAAACGCAACCAAGGGCACTGCTACAGCAAACTTTGTTTTTAACCCTGTATGCCACAGCAGCCCTGCCTGGAAGATTCTCCCTCCTGTTGCCTGCCACTTTAAGCCTCCAGCTCCAGAATCTCCAATGTCTCTGATACTCTGGTGCCTTTTCCTCTTAGTAGATAATCTCACCTCCCATTTCTCCAGCAAAAGGCATCACTCTTGATAACTATGGCCTTAGTTCCCTAACACCAGTAAACCTACACCACACAAGGACTTACTTCTCTCCTCACTTTTCTTTTGGATTTCTGGAGAACCACTCCCATCTCCCTTAAGGTCAATAATGCCTGGTACTTCTGCATTCATTTCTCTGCCTTTATTTTCGTACTTGAAATTAATCATTACTCAACACTATTTTGCTCTGTCTTCAACTCTCTCTCTTAAATGGCTTTATCTCTTAGTATTCAAATACGCTTAACTTATTTACATTCTAAACATGCTCCTCTACATCCTCTCAAAACTATTTAGTTTCTGCACAAACATGTTAACTTTTCACCTTTCATTTCTTTTCTATAGTCTCTCTTTACATATCTGGCATTACCATCCACTGAGATGTGTCTGTCAGTAACAACTGTTTGGCGTGTTTATGTACTGTGCATGTCTCTGGGATGCTCACTTACTAACACTTGTAGTTTTGGTCAGCTGAACCTCACCATAGAAATCCGCCTGAAAGGATGATTCCAGGAAACCCAAATCATAAGCACCAATGTAACATTGATAGGTAAGAAAATAACAAGGCAAATATGGTTTATGTAAGCATAAATGTATGTCTACATTCAATATGAAATTACTATATTACTACATTCTAGAAATAGGTAAGACTTCATTAACCCAAATAAGGCTAAAAAGTAAAAATGCATTTTGCAGCAATATGTTGAAAATGATTCAAAGATGTCTACTATTATTATTTCCAGTCATCACTGAACTGAGGTCCCAAGTACACTGACACAAGAAAAAAAATAGCTGTAATACTACAAAAAGAGGTAACAACTATTATTAAATGCATATGATAGGACAGTCTGGAGGAAGTGAACAAGAATCTACAAGTGATTTAAGAATTAAAAAGCTGAACAAGAAAGATAGATATAAAACTCAATTGAAATATCACTGTGATTTTAATGGGTTAGCAATACACAGAAAAAGAAATTTAAAATGCATAATTTTCTAGTTATAGAATATAAATTAAATGGCAACTCTCTCAAATCAATTCCCAAAATATTTCTGAATGATATTAAGGATATACCATAAAGTTACATTAAGGGAAGAAGGTACAAATGACTATATATCACATTGCCCATTTCTGTGTACATAAACTTTCAGACTAAGCATAATGTCTCTGTCATAAGAATGGGAGTGAGGATGAGGCCATGTTCTGGGTAACAAAAATGCCCTGTAACACCATCTAGAAGGAGATCACCCTGGTAAATACAATTATCAAAATGCATAATACACTTAATATTGTGGGGCAATTGCATTTAAATCATATTTTAAAACAACTGCAAACATAATAGCACTTGAAGAATGGAATTCCATTTTTTCTTATACCACATATTCAAAAAAGTTAGTTGGGTATCAAAAAACTTGAGCAAAAAAGGCAGAATCATACAAACCTTTGCAAGATACCCGATTGATCCATGACTAACGTACAGAATGATGTTTGAATAAGAATAAACATCAACAATCATAGAAAATTATTCATAACCAAGCACATTTAAATATGCTAAGAATGTTATGAAAACCAAATCCTCAGAGAAAAAAGTAATTCTTGTAATTTAATTAAGTAGCAAAGGACAAATCTTCGGTGTGTTCACATGTATCTCCATACATCTCCAAGTATCATTTCTAAAATACAAATGACATCTCTACCTTCCCAAAGGATAACATCCAGAGAAAAAAACAACAAAACTTGAAAGGGACATAGATTAAAAGAGAAAATTAGATGCCTATAATAGGAAGCAGAATGTTTTATAGTCAGAGAATTTAAACTGAGATCATGAAGATATATGACTATCTTAAGAAATTAACAGAAGCTTAGAAGTCTGACAAATCAGGATGCTGGGTCATGTGGCATCAAGAACTTACTTTATACTGATGAGGAAAGTCGAAATTGGTACATTTCAATAAAGGGGTTTGATACTACCCAGGAATGTCTAAGGCATGCATTTGTATATTACAATTCTAGTCTTCCACGCACAAAAAAAATTATGCACAAGTACAACCAATAAATATATGTAAGAACATTACAACTGCCTTACTGATAGCAGTCTAAAATGGAAACAGTGTAATAAATCCTGGCACATTCACATAATAGAAAAAAATACAACAATATAGATTAATGAATTTCTACTACATGCTCCAGCAAGGATGAATTAAGACAAACAAGATAGAATTCTAGAATCTAGAAAGATAATATGGGAGACTCAATACAGGTCTGAATACTGGCAAATTTTACTTCCTAAGGTGATCAAGTAAGTTAAATTATAGCCCAGTGGTCACATTAAATTCAGACTAATGGTTCCACTCCTGTGGTCAGGCTTGCCGTCTAGGGAGCACTTGATGGTGTTTCCTGGGCCTGCTTTTCTTTTTGACCACAGCAGGGATGGTTTCCTTTCCAACAGTTCATTATAGTATTCTGTGTTTACACCATTTTCTGTATGTTAGAATTCTCCACTAGCAAACAAAAATTAAAGTGTACCAAGATAGTTTAACTCAGCATAAATTTACTGAGGACTTATTTCCAGTAATGACAATGCCTAACTTGACTGTTTGCCTGACACATGTCAGCACAGGAGGGAAGTGTGTCCAGAAAAAGACATTCTCAACACAGTCAACCTCAGACAACAAGACCATTATACTTACTGGTTCTGTATACAAATTCCCCATCAGTTTTTCCCTACAAAAATGTGTAAAAATCGCAAGCTCAAAGTAAAAAATGAGTCATTTCTCCAAAGACTTTTGTATTTCTCCTTTCAAGAGCAAAAGTCATGGTATTCTGTCAAAAAAACAAGCATATTGGTGCTTATCGGCCTCATTCTGTGATCTGCAGAATTTACTAAGGATCATTTCCTGTAAGTATCATCTCCTGACTACGGGCCACACACAATATTCTACTATAATGTCACCTTCTATAGCTGACTTTCAATATTATCATATTAAACTTATCCAAATATTTATTCTGATTTTGTGCATGTTACAAACTAAAAATCAAACAGCTGTGCTTTGTCTAAATATTGAATTTAGCATTTTATAAAAGCATTATTATAGTGAGTTAAATGTGATACCATTTACCTGGGCAAGTACTACCAATAATTTTATGGGTTTTTCAAGACAGGGTTTCTCTGGTAGTCCTGACTGACCTGGAACTCACTCTGTAGATCAGGCTGGCCTCGAACTCACAGAGATCTACCTGCCTATGCCTCCCAAATGCTGGGACTAAAGCCTTGTGTCACCACCACCTGGCCTTTTATATCATTCTAAAGTATGAATCTAATTAATTGTTCCACACTTCTTATGTATCTAAAAGTATTCCAAGCCCCTGACCTTTCAAGTCTAAGTTGTGTCCTCCCTTCTTAACTTCCTCTTATGCTCTCTTTTGGAACACATGCACTTTAATGATACTGTGATCACACTGCAGAAAATTATATGGCAATACCACAATAGTAAAGAGAAAACAATTTATAACTAGGCTTACTTTACGGACACCTCTGCCAAGTTCTTCTCCGTAGTTGGTTCCAAGGATTTCGAAGTGCACATTGGGGTTCCCTCCATTTTCTCCAAATTCTAGCTCTCCAGTCAATCCATTAACTCCACCCTAGATGAGGGAAATAGACATTTATTTAGAAGTTCAGAAAAACCAAGTTATTAATAATAAAGGATTAAAAGAAGTTATAAACACTCCATTTGCATTTATAAAAAAAATTTCGAAGTATGTGCTTATTAACAGACTAATTTCAGTAAATATACAACATACCAGGAGTTCCATTGAATGTCACTTTAGAAATGGTTTAATTCAATCTTGTCAACTTGCCACAAAAATTGATTTATGCCCGAAGAGTCAATGATTGCTCCAAATAGCCCTGATTAGAACTGAGCCTTAATTCCACCATGAAGATGTGGCCACCATACTTTGTGATGCACAGGAGTGTGTCACCAGAATACAGCAAGCTCCAGGAAACCCAAAGAAGCTACTACAGAGACAATTCCACTAAAATTTAATCTAAAATTATATCTAGGAATTTTTAAATTTACCATTTAAAATATTAGTGTTTTATTTTCTTCCTGTGAATTTATATTCCAAATTATAATAATAGAGTATATTATTTCCAAAAGAACAAGGAAAGGATTTTGAATTATTTCATAAGAAATATGGTGTTAGCCTGATTTATATATTGAACAATGTGTGTAAATCTATAAATACATCTCAAAATACCATCATATCGCACCCCATGAGTATAATGCTATTTTTTTGTCTAACAATTATGAAAATACATTTAATAAACATGACAACTTATAAATTTATATAAACAAAGGTAATTTGGGCTTGGAAATGGTTTGTGCCCTCAGTTGGCTTTGCTGGTGTTGAGACTCTAGGAACTTTCAGACTTCATTGTTCATTCAGCTTGACAGATGTGCACTTCATCTACAGATGGCCATGTGGGTCACACCTGCCTCTTGCTTAATACTATTTCTCATTTTGGTCTATCGGCCTTGACATTCCTTAGGGTTTTCAACTCACCGTGGTGTTCACAGTCACTTCTTCCCCATTAGTGTATGCTCCAGGTAGAGTTTTGACTGTGCAACGGCATTTATTTTGACAACAAATCATCTCAGCTTGTGAACCGCTCTAGTTATCACCTCTGTGGTGGTGATGTCTAAATGTGTAAACCTTGTCTTAACCTGTAGTGCCATCTTAATCCTTCTTGGCTGGTTTCACACTGTCTGCTCTACCTCACACTTCATCTCTGCTTTCCAGACACTCACAGAATGCTAACTTCATAGACCAGGTTCAGAGAACTGTTGTTGACTCACTGTGTTCCCAATCTTTCTTATGAATTTCAATAATTGATCTATTTCATTTTTACAGCAGTATAATTAACAAAACAGGTTTTATTTTTTTAATCAGTACTTGGTTGATTCAGACAGGAATTAAAATGATCTAGTTTTATCAAGGATGAATCTGTTGAATTTGATATGCCTGTGGTCTTTTCTTTTTATATGAGTTAGCAGTAACAAGTATAGGACTTCACCAATGGCAGAGGACTATAACAGCTATGCAGAAACTAACCAATTAGCTTAACTTCCCTGTCTCAATTTCTATATCTCTTAATTGGACAATGAAGCACTTATCTAAGAGAATTATTCGTGCTATTCCTATGCTAGGCATGTGAGTAATGCAGAGGAGTTCTTCCTGTGCTGAGAGCTCAGCCACAATCGTTAGCACCACTAGCCCAGTGTTTTCCCAGCCCTTATTTTCAGTGACTTTCTAATTCTATAAAACACAGGCATGAGCTTGCCTTCTTGTCATTTAAAAGTTTATTGAGTTTTTAAGATCCATTTCATTTATATGACTCTGTGTGGGCATAAGCGTGTAGTATGAGTGTGTCTTTGTACATGTGTTTAAAGGCTACAAGTAGATGTTAGGAGTCCTTGGAGATAGAATTTGTGGATCCAAAGTGGGAATAATGGTCTGAGAAGTTATGAAGTATGCTCCATACCTTCTGTCATTTGCCCGTGTCCCTTGCTTGCTTCTATCTTTACATAGAGAACATATTCAATTGGTGCAATTCAATTTTATACCATGTTTTAGGTCAGTGTTCATATCATAAAACATCCAATATCCCTTACTATTTTAAATAAGGAATAAATGGAATGGATCTCATTATCACTAACATCTCCAAGTTGGAAATATATGTATGAATGCAGCATACATCATTATATATAAATTCCAACTAATATCAGTCTAAAAATTTCCTTTTAAAAGAAACTTGTTATATTTATTTATTTATTCATTTATTTATTCATTGTTATTCATAGGGCACATGTCATACTGCATGTTTGGATATCAAAGGTTAACTTGCAGGAGTAATCTCTCTTCTTCTACCACATGAGTTCCAGAAACTGAACTCAGGTCATCAGGCTTGTGGCTAGGCATTGAAACATCTCGCTGGCCCATAGAATCATCTGGATAAGAGATTTTTTTGTTTGTTTGTTTTTTTGGTTTTTTTTGTTTTTGTTTTTGTATTTCGAGACAGGGTTTCTCTGTGTAGCTTTGTGCCTTTCCTGGAACTCACTTGGTAGTCCAGGCTGGCCTCGAACTCACAGAGATCCACCTGGCTCTGCCTCCCGAGTGCTGGGATTAAAGGTGTGCAGCACCATCGCCCGGCTGGATAAGAGATTTTGTTGCCAGGACTGGTGGTACACATCTCATGCCAGTATCTGGGAGGCAACTGCAGGAGATCTATGTGAGTTAGAGGCCAGCATGGTCTGCACAGTGAGTTCCAGTCCAGCCACAACTACATAGTGAGACGCTGTGTAGCTAGAGTTTTCCTGCCGGGCCCACAGTCAGGACAGATCTCTGTCACCCGCCAGTCCCACAGCCGCTCAGACCCAACCAAGTAAACACAGAGACTTATATTGCTTACAAACTGTATGGCTGTGGCAGGCTTCTTGCTAACTGTTCTTATATCTTAAATTAATCCATTTCTATAAATCTATACCTTGCCACATGGCTTGTGGCTTACCGGCATCTTCACATGCTGCTTGTCATGGTGGCAGCTGGCAGTGTCTCCTCAGCCTTCCACTTCCCAGAATTCTCTCCTCCTTGTCCCGCCTATACTTCTTCCTGCCTGACCACTGGCCAATCAGTGCTTTATTAACATGTTTGACATACAGACCATCCCACAGCAACACTGTTTCAAAGGAACAACAAGAAGCTTTTGTTCTTAACCTTCCTCAACAATATCTCTTAACTTCATGAGAATTCTAGCTGATTGCCTTACTTCTAAAAAAGGAGGGGTTGGGGGGCAGGATTGTGCGTCCTTCTGATTGTTCTATGGAAAATTCTAACAGCAGAAAGTTGTAAACATCCAGTCAGTCTTTTACTATCTTACTCTTCCCAGTCAGTATGCTCTGGCTGTGCAGGGCCAGGTCCTCCTCTGCAGGAAGCAGCTTCCACTGTGTGACTCAATGCATTTACAGAAAACAAGCACAAAATCCATAAATCAGAAGTTGTGCACTTAGCTAGCTGCGACCTTACCTAGCTCACCTTTTTGACTTTGCAATTTATCTTCTTTTTGCTCTATCATTAATGAGCTTTTGACATGCATAATGAGAGGATTCTGCCCTCAGGAAGGTGTCTAGGATGCTCAAGAGGTCAACATTCTAAGCAAATAAGCCCTTTAAACAACATCCTTTGTTATCTCAGTCAGATTTAACCTGTTTTTTTTTAAATTATTGTTTTAAAAGATTCCAGTGTTGTTGAGCTGTTTTTCATCTATCTTCTGATTAACCTTGAAAACAGAGCTTGGCAAAGCACTCTGGCTGGGGGTGATGAATGGTCATTATCTGTGTGTATGTATGCTTGTATTTATAAAATTCATCGTGATACAGCAGATTCTAAACAACATAAGCTAATGGGTCATTGATAAATCAAACACTGAGGTAGAATCCTATGTGTCCTTTACACTCCCTGTCAGAACTGCTGCTCAAGGAATCTTAAACAATACTGAATATGATATGCCACTTTAGATTTTATCCTACATACATAATAAAGAAATATGGGCAACAAATAAGGAACAATAAGAAGAAAAAGGAAAGAAAACTAAAAAGTGAGAATCAAATCTTGAGAAACATTCATCACAAAATTTGAATAACAAATTGGATAATAAATTTCTAAATAGACCAAAGCCTCTAAACCTGTGGCTGAGAAAAAATGGGGGAAAAGATTAAGAAAATGATTACTTAGATTGACTAAAGTTTGGTTTGTTTATGGGCCTAAAAATCCCCAACAGAGGGAAAATATTACATTTCCTTCAGTGCTGGATCATTTCATGTTAACTTGACACAAGCTAATGTCATTTGAGAGGAGGGAGCCTCAGCTGAAAAAACGCCTTCATAAATCAGGCTGTAGGTAAGCCAGTAAGGCATTTTCTTAATTAGCAATTTCTGTGGGAGGGCCCAACCCATTGTGGGTGGTGGCACTCCCGGGCTGGTGGTCCTGGGTTCTATAAGAAAGCAGGCTGAGCAAGCCATGAGAAGCAAGCCAATAAGCAGCATCCTTCCATGATCTTTACATCACCTCCTGCCTCCAGGTTTCTGCCCTGTTTGGGTTCTTGTCCTGGCTTCTGTCAATGATGAACAGTGATATGGAACTGTAAACCAAATACACCCTTCCTCTCCAAGTTGCTTTGGTCATTGCGTTTCATCATAGCTATAGTAACCCATATTAAGACAGTGATGCATGGCTAAAAGTCATCAGAAATGTGAAAGTTCCAAAATATATATACAAGCCAGTTAATTCATTCAGGGAAAAGACTTGTAGTAAACAGATGATGGTGTCTGTGCCTTAAAGGAAACAACCACAGCTGATGCATTGAGGAGCTCAAACTGATAAAGGTTCCTGTCCTTTCTAGTTTTCCTTCTAAACTATGCATGCATACTCTTTGCTTCATATAGCATGTGTCCGTTAAAATAAATTGCTCAAAAATAAATATTTGAACAAAATTAAATTAAAATTGACTGTTACCTGCTTTATAAGTAAAATTGACTGAAGTTGGAATGTAAACTGGTGAATTCTGAAGTCTTTTTCAAAGGGTGTAAATGATATTTGCTTATGTGTGTTCATGCACACACTCACATGCACTCTCTGGCCCATGCTTGTGCATACAGAGAGCAAAAAATATGCTGAGTCTTCCTTAATCCATCTCCTGCATGTTTTGAAGAAGAGTCTCTTAGTTAACCTGGAGCTTGCCAACTCTGCTACAAAAAGCCCTACTGATCTTTTTGTCTCTGCTTCTCAAGATTTGTGACTACAGAAGAAAGTCACTATGTTTGACTTTTAATGTGAGTGCTGGGGATCTAAATTCAGATATTCATGCTTGCATGGCATGTACCTTCCCCATTGGGCAATCTTTCTGGTCCATAAATAGAATTTTTGAAAACTACCATGGCAAAACTTTGTGTCTTTGTGAAAATGGTATTTTACAGTTCAAGTAGTGTTCATGTATACAATGTCTTCCTAAATTTTCTTTCCCTCCTTTAAATATGTACAAACTCAATGATAGATTGTCCTTACATTGAAAGTAATTTGTGTCTGTTTGTCTAAGGATTTACATTTCAAAAGGTTGCAAACAAAATGACCCATATATCATCTTGCCCATGGCATAAACCTGAGAATCATCTATGATTCCTTTTTCTCAGTACTTTTCTCACTCTCCAAATTTCTTTTCAGGGCTCCGAGGGCCTGTCAGTTGTGTCTGCCTGTATCCATGTAGTGGCTGTAGCCTGGCCCACATCTGTCTTAAGGGGTAGTGTGAGCTTCTTTACTGGTTCTCCTGTCTGTTCTGTCCCCATCAGTGGGTCTGCATAACAGCTCCTTCACTGGTAGCTACAGGGCATCTGGAGTCATGAACACCCTGCTTAAGACACTATAAGAATCCCTTATCCCATCAGGAATTATGTTGTTTTAGTTAAGTGACAGTTGTAGGTTTTCCTCCATGATCCATGACTTTCCTAACCCTAGTTAGTTGGCCAAGTTTCCAGTGCCAGTAACGATTTCTCTCTGGTTGAGCAGGTCTTATGTCCAATCAGAGAGTTGTTGTTTGTGGCCAGGATATTTGTGCCACTACTGAAGCCTTAGGGATAGCATTCCATGCTGGTCTTTGTGGTTCACAGGCGTTATAGCTGGGTAGGAGTGTTAGTTACCTCTCTCCTTTGGAAACTTGCATGGTGGCTTCTAGTACTATGAAAACTAATCCTAGGGTAGGAGGCTTTCAGGTCACTATCAGGTCAAAGGCCTGTTCCTTGTGTCTGAAATACATGGTGACCTCAGCAATGAAGATTTAACTTATCCACAGATAAGTATAGTCCTTATTCAGCATTGTAGAAACTCCTCTTTGCAACAGACAGAGACCTTAACAGAAATCCACAACCAATCAAACTGCAGGGATGTGGAGCACAGTGTACAAAACAACTCCCAAACTTACAGCTCAGGGAACACTGTAGAGGAGGGAGGGGCCAGAAAGGTTGCAATAGCCAAAGGGTCAGGGAGTTTGCTGAGAGATTGTGTCTCTTAGTAATGTTGGAAGTTACACCTGTAATGTCTCACCAACATGACTGCCAAAATGTGACCTGAATAAGTCTGAGAGCACTAGACATGACAAAATGGACCATAGAAGGCTGATGCGGACTCTGTCCTACACAAAGAACTGCAGACAACTGAGGAATGCTGAGAGTGAGAAAAATAGTCTTCCCCAGGGAAGAGCACACCAACTGGTTATCTAATACCAAATGGTCAGCCCTGAAAACATACATGCAAGCAGCATTATACAGACTGAGTAAGTTGTATTTAGGAATATACAAGTATGTACATATGCACATATAAATGTAACAACAATTAATGTAAAAAGAGGCCATGTGTTTGAGTGAGAGCAAGGAAGTTTATATCAGAGGGTTTGGGGGAAAGAAAGGAAAGGGAGGCATGGTGTAATTATAGTGTAACCCCAAAAAAACAAAAATAAAAGTGGATTGGGGGGAGGGCTGGGGGATGGGAGGAGGGAGGACAAGGGATTCTGTGGCTGATATGTAAAATTAAATTAATTATAAAATAAAAATATTTTTAAAAAGTTATTAAAATTATTCCTCCCCAATCAACTGTCTCACCCATTCAGAGGGCCTGATCCAGTTGGGTAGCTTGGCTCGGCCTGGGAGGAGGGGACTGGCCCTGCCTGGACTGAGTCTACCAGGTTGATCTCAGTCCTCCGGGGGGGAGGCTTTGCCCTGGAGGAGGTGGGAAGGGGGGGTGGGCTGGGGGGAAGGGGAGGGGGGCGGGAGGGGGGAGAACAAGGGAATCCGTGGCTGATATGTGGAACTGAATGGTATTGTAAAAAAAATAAAATTATTCCCCCCCCCAAAAAAAAGAAATTAAAGGAAATATAATCTGGTTTACAAACTCTTTTTTAAGCTTTTTCTATCTCTCTCAGCAAATGAGGACCAGAGTCCTCATTTTCCCCTCCTGGATGTTTATTTCTCCTGTTTATATAACCTAGGTTCTTCCTTCCAAGCTGTGAACGTCACCTGGTCTTTTGTGAAACCTTCTTTTTTCCACACTCCTAGGACTCTCTGCCTTTCCTTTCTTGGCTTGGACCTCCTCATCTGAAACAACACTCTATGATAAGGAACACCGCCACTCACACATTTGCAGAGCAGCTGGCATTTCTCCTTATGCAGAATTGATCACATGTGTAATTATTTTTGATATTTTATTTTCCTCCTTGATTCTGTGATCTCACAGTACAACATACGGCATTGCTTAGTCACTACTTATTGAATGAATATATTACCTTTAAGGCATTTCAATGTTCTTGGCATTCAAAACATATTATGTCAAATATCAACATGTTTCAACACATATATTTTAACTATCAGCACAAACCAATATGAAATAAAATACTGGTACTTACAGAAATCTCTGGAACATTAAAGTTTTCTAATTTTCTTCATTAAGAATTAAAAATGATTACTCTAAGTATTTAAAAAGAAACTGAACAATTAAGCAGACGTGAAAGTACTTAAGGAACTAATAAATTTTAATTAAGTCATATAGACTATCTATATAATGACTAGTGATTTTTATTTATAATCACAACTTTCAATGCAATATTTTTAGTAGGTTTTTTTGCTTGTTTTGTATTCTTTTACAAAGCTGTAAGCATTTTCTTTCTAAAACTTGGGTCTGATTTCATCTGAAATACATTTACATCTCTTAATTTATCCACAAAATAAGTTCTTTTTTGTCAATGTCTTTCCAAATGAGATAATTCTCTTCATATGTTCTATGCATTCTGAAAAATTAATCAACCATTGTCATTGCACACATGATTGATTCCAGTAGAGGTGTCAGCTAGAATGTCTCACCATCTGGAACATCTTCCTTATAGCTCTGCATATCCCAGCTTGTTACTTTTTAGGCCTCTATTGAGATGCCATGGGGTCCCTCAAACGCTTTCTAATTATTTTCTATTTTAAGCCAAGTCCCATTGGAACCACCTCTGTGATGGAAACTTGATGTACACAGAAGGTTTCCAAAAGTACTGTGGAGAAATGACATACAAGAGACTAGAAGAAGCAAAACCAGGGCAAACAAGAGTTGATGAAGAGAAGCCAACACAGGAGAGCAGGTCTGCAGGTATCTAAGATGAAGGAGAGGGAAGGGATTGTACCATTCTAGTTCATTCGTGACCATTAGGTATAGAATTCTCTCAGGAAGTATGAAGAGAAGCTAAAGAGAAACTGTAAGGAAATTCTGCTCTATTGCCTTGGCAGACATGGCATGCCCTTCTCATGAGGCGAGTATGCACTGTTACAGCACACTGTTCTTTATGAGTCTGCAATATCCTGTTTCCGATATGTCTGGCTTCCTTTACTATTATAAATCTTAAAGACCAGTCTTTCGTACAGTCAATATTCAGCACTAGGCTTGAAACTTTTGGGTAATAATATACAATACTTTGCACTATGAATTTTATAATATAGGCATGCTTTCCATATCGTCTGTAAACATCTGTGGAAAGAATGATTAGATAAATGAATAAAGTACAATCTTTGCAGTCATTTCAATACTAACAGGATTAACACTATCTAATCCAAGGTAGAATGCCCACAGGCACTGGCAGAGTTCCCCATCTCACAGTGGCCAGCACCAGATGTTTCCCAACCCAGGGTCTGGTTTAATCTGATCCACAATAGGACCCACAAGTATCTAAGATTGCACAGCTCCTGGTTTAGGTTCCAGACACTGGCAAGAGGCCTGAACTGACTCAGCATAAGAAAGAACCATAGTCACACAAGGAGTCAACAACCAGCTTTGTGCAGAGCTGAAAACCTAAGGAGGATGCCATAGGTATCCTACAGTAAGACCGCAGACATAGGGAGTCCTATAACTCTCAACCTAAGCTACAGGCCTATGAAAGAGTCCTGAGTTGATACAGGACAGTACCTGATCCTCAGAGCAAGATTAGGGATAGAGCTTCTGACTCTGTATATCAATCCCATAAAGCAAAGTGATACCTCAATCCATCTATGAGTTAGAACTCTGTTAAACATTGTAAATGCCCCCACTGAAAGAAGGAATTAAAAAAAAAAGAAAATGAAAATCTCAACCAACAAACTAACTCTAGATGTTCAAGTGTGAGCATAGAAATAAAAACAAAAAAGGAAAAATCAAAAGACTATGTTGTTTCCAGAAAGTACTAATTCCACAGTACTGGTTCCTAAAGAGAATGATTTGGGAGAACTCCCAGACAAAGAATTTAAAACAACAATTACAACTATATTTAAACAACTCAAAGTTGATATGGCTTCACTCCAAGAGCACAAAAATTAGCTAAGTGATGAGGTCAATCCAATATAAAAATAGAATTCAACAAAGAGATAGATTTGCAGAAGAAAAACTAAATTAAAGCTGGAAATGAAACACTCAATAAGCCAAATGAAAAGCTCAGGGGAAAGCTTCACCACTACGCAAAACAGATCCTAAGGAAGATCATATGGAAAGCAAAGTATTCGAGGAAAGGACAGAGCAAAGTAATTGGATCATTCGGTAAAAGTCAATGAAAATTAAACGTTTGTGTGTGTGTGTGTGTGTGTGTGTGTGTGTGTGTGTGTGTGTGTGTTTACAGAACACGAGAGAGCTCTCAGACAAATCTCCTAATTATGGGCATAGAAGAAGGAGAATACTTCATCAAAGGCACAGAGAATTATTTTCTATAACACCTGCCTTATGACTCAGCTATATTACACCTCAGCTTTTACTCACAGGCTTATATATCCCTATGGAGAGACACATTCATGCTTATAGTTGCTCTATTCACAATAGGTAGAAGATAAGATCAACCTAGATATCTAGCAATTGATGAATGGATGAGGAAAATGTGGTACATATACATAACGGAATATTACTCAGCTGAACAGAAAAATGAAATTTGCAGTTAACTAGATGACATTGAAAAAAATTGTACTGAGTAAAGTAACTTTGCTCAGAAAGAAAATGCTGCATGTTTTCTCCCATATGTATAGTCTATGTTTGTTTAATTTGAAGCACAATTAGAAGTCAGAAACAGGCCTTTGGTGGAGAAAATACTTTCAGTGAGGAATAATAGTGGATTTCAACTGAAACAAAAGTAGAGGTATATGATATTGGAGACAGGAAAGCTCAATCAGGAAAGGGTATGGATGACAGAGGAAGTCAGGGAACAGAGGAGAGGGCTAGCTCTAAGGAAGGACAAGCTATACGGTGGCTTGCTCTCTCATAACCCAATGAAAACATGATTGGATGGGTTGTTGCATGCATGTGGTATGAATGAAGAAGGGGTGGTGGGTTCCAGAGGTTACAGGATTAATTGTCGATAAGGGAGGAGAAGACAGTGTATGTGTGAGTTCACTAAAACTAAGAATGCAAGCTTTATGGAAAGGCATTAATTAGTATGATAATTTCAAAGTAAAACTTAAGAATTTGAATAGGATAATAATACATGGGTAGACAATGCTCCCATATGACATTGGTTATTAAGTGCTAATCACAATGCCACTTCCCTATTAGTTATATTGGTCAGCAAGGCCACAGAAGTCACCTAAAACAAAACAGGCTATTGCTATTGCCCTTCGCTATCCACCATAACCACGGTAAGACTATATTGCTGGAAATACCACACTTTTTTTTTTTTTTTTTTTTGCTTCAGGACATTGAGAAATCAATTTCAAATCAAACGGCAAACTTCTCTACTGGCTGGCTTTCATAGCTCTAGAAGGTTCTATGTGGGCTGTTGGGAGAGGAAAAAAAATGAATAGTCTCACCCAGTGCATGACTCTGCTTGCTGTAATACTAAACTGTCAGGTAAGATCTCCCTATCAGTATAATAATGACATGATTGCTCTAAGGTAGCTCATCACTTTCTCATTAGATGTGAGACCTGCTCCATAACAGAATATCACATGCCTTCTACTGTAATTGTGGTCAGAAACCCATGGCTATGGAGGTCATAGATCCCAGGATAGAACCTGCTATTGCTATTTTGCTAAATCGTCATGTTGTCAAAATTACCTTCTAGATATTTATGTTTATAACATGGCCGCTCTCAAACTTGGTCAGAGAAGCTTCTCTTTGCAGTGGGCTAGCAGTCACTGCACAGACACATATTTGGCCAAAGTGGTGATAATAAGAGACTGTGTGCTCAGTCCTAAATGGGACATGTTTATGGATCCCCCTTACTCCCTGAGTATGAGGAGGAATGCTGCCTAATGCTATCTTCTGGCAAGGGCATGGCTATCACACTAATGACTTCACAGCAGCTGTGTTTATCTGCATGATATTTGCATACTCTCAAGCCAGCCCAAATTCCATTCATGCTGGGGTGTGTTTCTAGGCTCCGCCCCTTACTGAGGAGCTATGAAGAGTTGATAGAGGTTGCAGGGAAGAATTGTTCTATTTTTGAGGGTGTTCCTCCTTGTAGGTTTCCTACGCTCCAGCAAATGACTCCACATTCAAGCACATATGGGCCAGGTTAGTTGTACTTAATGGGTTATCAAAACTACTACAACCAAAAGAAGATACGAAACAGAGATGAAGACATGTTGAAAGAGATACAGTCAGAAACACAGGAGGGAAATGAGAGGTGTACATGATCTTATTTAATTATACTAATGTGAAAACCTCAAAAATAAAGAAAAACATAGTAAAAATTAAAAGATAATAGGTAAGTAAACCTTTAAAACAGAAAAAATATTAATTCTTGTCAACTGCAGGCACAGGTTAGCATTTAAGTACCGAGGATTTATGGATAAGCACAGGCTATCCTTTTTTGCTTGGGCATGACACAGCTTTGTTATCTGCCAAAGGGCTGATATGTTCTACTTTGTTTACAATAGTTTCTAAATATTCTAAAGAAGTCTTTCTGGCTGTGGCCCTTGGGTTTGTTGTCTGTCTGTGAATATCTTCTTCCACTTTCCATATCTACTGATTTTACACACTTAATTAGACATACTTGAAAGTTCATTATCTGTTATAAAACATCAACAAATTTAGTATATTTCATGCCCCCTTCCTTCTAAACAGATACACATAGCAATTAAACATAGGTTCTCATGATAAAACTGCAGAAACAGTAGGGGAAATTTAGATATGATCTTTTTAATAACACAAATTGCTGTTCCCATCATTTTAAGGTGTACGAGTTTCTTTACCCAAATGACTTTGGCTAGAGTCTTCAAGCATTGCTGCCATGAGCAAGGAAAGGGGTAAAAATGATATAAATAACACAGAATTTTCAGTCAAGAAACCTAGTATTTAAAGCTAATAATCCTCACAATCCTTAGTAAATCATTTACTCCGAGGCTTAGTTATCTACAGCTTAAAATTGGGGGAAAGGGATTGGTTTAACATTAATAAATAATTTAGAATAATATGATTAAATAGGTTAATTTAATGTTATTTTACTTCACCACTCTAAACTTGTTACTAGTAAACATTAGAATTTTAAGTTTAAAAAACAAAGATCTTCTGTTCCACAAACTGTAAAAAATTATCGTTTCAAATAATAACCTTGATATACCTAATTCTTGCAAAGATTCTTTTGTAGGACGATGTGGATCATATGAATTATACATCTGGAAGTGGAAGTGGTTGCAGTAAGGCTAGGAAAGCTTAAAGATGCTTTAAGAAGACAAAGTGGTAACACTAATTTTATTTGCAAGTGATATCTACATGTACTTGAAAAGCACATAAGCAGTTTTTAAGTTCTCAGATCAGTCAAGAGGAACTAAACATCAAAAACTTCCTTATCTGGAATGCATATCTCATTCATGATAGTGTGTGTATGTACATACATATAGCACATGCACATATAAAGCACACACATGTACACATACATGTATAATAAACTTACATAGGGAACATAATATACATATGCAAACAGTACTTACACACACATTTATAACACATACACTCATATACATACATATGTAACTCATACACATATACTTACAACACAAAGATACACATACATACACACATACAAAGAACCACATAAAACATACATATATCCAATACACATATGCACATACACACATATACTTACATACAGATACATATACGGGACATTATAAATATATTTAGGACCAAGTGCAATAGAAAAAAGGAAGAGACTCTAAATCTTTCAGGATGATTGTAAAATGAGGACAATATAGATGCTATATTGCAGAAAGTTTAGTGTTTAAAATTATAATTCTTTTAAAGATCACATGCAAAATTTGTGTAGACAGCAATGATATGGGGTGTGATACTATACATTTCTAGTTTGAGTGAGAGAAGGAGTCCTTCCTTTACTTCCTGTCTGTGGTACATCTCTTTTACTTGCAATATTATATTGCCATTTCCAACACTAGATTTCAGAACTACAATAGGAATCTCTGAGAACGACATCCTGCCATGTCACTGGACACTAAACTAGTGTTGTCAGCTGGAACAGCTTCCAAAGCCTTTGTTTCATCCCAGTGTTGGGAATACAATTAATTCAGGGCCAGAAGCTCATTCTTGTACTTATCCGTACTCTGTATGGTTTACATAAAATGAGCCAATATTGTACACCTTCGTAAAGTGTATATAGCATGTCCTTAACATAGATGCACTGTGTTTACATGAATATAATTCCAAGGGTTATCACTGGAATATTAACATCACAATAAAAACTCCGATCTCATTTGTGATGTACATGGCTCTTCTCTTGTTAGGATTTGCTCTTCCTTTCCCCTTTGGCTCCACATCTGGACAGGCTGCTAAGAAAGCCAGTACTTCACCCGCATGTTTAAGGCTAATCGGGAATGTCTTCAGCTCCATTGTCAGCATAGGTGACAATGTTCTTCAGCTACAGCTCTCAGCAACTAAACAGGTTTACCTACTCCCTGGGCTTTGGGCAAGTATGGAGGACCTGCCAACTACCACTTTGCTCTCCTGAGTTGCTATATGAGTCCAACACTCTCATGGTGTTTTGGTGCATGCTGTCTCATCATTTCCAGCATTTAAATAGGATGACCCCAAACACCTCAGTTCAGAGGAAAAAGAAAAGATACAATTGTGTAAAATTAATTCCATCATTTTAAGGTCAATTTAAACTGTCAGACGAAAATGTAATGTGGCATCATACCTCCATTATCATTCAGACTTAATTTCCCGGCATGGAATTCAGACATCCCTTTTGAAAATGAGATAGATGCTTGCAGTATAAAATGCAAACAGCCCTTCAAGATAATATTTCATAATTACTATATTGAATAATTGCCTCAGTTATAAAAGTACAACAGTATCTTCTAATGTATCAATGGTACATGTGAAACACACACATGTTACCATGTCTCTTTCCTTCCTACTTCTAGTCCCAGGAAATAAGTGTCTCCTAGGCAACCTCCTAGGCCACAGTTCTCTCTTTGTGAGAAAGCTTCAGAAGAACAGATAGACATAGGTCCCTGTGTCCTCTTCAAATCATGAATTAATAAATTGGCAGCTCAGACTCATGTTCAACAGCCTCCCTTGGAGTCATATCTGGCAGCTCTCTGCAGAGATAGAGCTGGGAGATTTTGGTAACACCTTAATTTCTGTTTGCTTTATTCATTGTCAACCAAACCAAATCAAACAAAACAATACAAAACACCAATGTTCCTCTGCCAGTACGTTCGACATATCTGATTCTTTAGTACTTTGGTTGAGGGCCTGAATTCTCAGCAAAGTGATTCTTTGTAAAGAGGGAATGGCCCTAACAGAAACATTAGGCTCTTCTTCCTTTAAAGGATCTCCTTCCTTCACTTCCTGTTCTTTGTGCATCCATTTTACACCCAGTGTTAATTTTTTTCAACATTTTTCTGTCTTCTCTAAACATGTGCATATTTTAAATAAATAGTCATTTTTCTTTTCTTTTCTTTTGTTTCAGGAGAGAAAGGCAAACATATGAGGAAAGAAAAAGGATGGGCTTGGTAGACAACATAAACCTCCTCACAGCTGTCTCCTTGTGTAAAGGGTACAGGAGAAATTTGTTTGTTTTATTAATCATTTCGTTTTAAATCAAAGAAGCTGTGCAAGACAAACAGAGAATGTCAGCAAGGACGACATGACAAAGAGGCTAATCAACTGTGGAGTGCTTATACCACCGAGGAGAGATGAATGACATAAACTGCCTTCTGGGGATGAAGCAGGTAGCAAAACCCAAGCTAGTGACCTGTCCCGGCAGGCCACACACGGACAGTAAAGAAGAGGAGGGATGCAATCAGTACCTAAAATAGTTCACAGTGCAGCAACATATTAACTGTGTATGAATCATGTCTTTATTAGAAGATAAATATCCTCACATCCAGTGGTTCATCTTATGTTCCTCAAATGAGAAACCATGGAACCTATTGTGAGACTTTTCAGCTGATAGTGTAGTCGATAAATCAAAGGAGAAAGAAACATTTTTTTTTGTGTGTCATGTAATAGTCTAAAACAGGTAAACAAAAAAATCCTGTGTCTTTATCCTAAAGGCACAACCATGACAATTTAAATTTCACGCCCTCCAGTTGTCTTCTTGCATAATTGATCTTATAAATAAGATCTCCCCTTTCTAGATATCTTTGTCTTTTATAAATACTGCATGTCTCCGTTTTCTGGTCTGAGTTTGCAGCAGTATCAGTAAGAAGGAAAACAAACTTCTGAAAGACGACTGCTCGCACATGCCTTCTCACCCAGCTTTGCCTGACAGTGCAGAGCGGTGCAGTGTTGCGCATGGATAGTTACCTTCTTGATGGTCTCCAGCATGGACCGCCCTCCCTGCCAGGGCTTTGAGTTTTTTCTGATACAGGACAAGCTCGCCATGCTGTGCCATTTGCGGTCCTCCAGCTTCTTATGGAAAGCGTTTGCGAGCAGAAGCACCGTGTCGTAGATGTAAAGGTTAGAAATCTGGAAAGACATTAGACAGTGCTCATCAGACCCTCCACTCCAGCCATCCACATAGAGAGGTGACAGCTCAGCAGCTCTCTCGTGCCATCCATGCTTGCTTTACTGAGTTACTTACCAAGCAGAAAGTTTCTCTTTTCATTCTGGAGGCTGTTTTGCCACTGAGAACAGGTCTATCTGATTGTATACCTCAATTGCTTTCCCAGATTATTTGGGTATGAAAGAGAAGATTAAAAAGCAGTAGCTTTGACAGAGGCAAGACTACTGTCAGTCTCAGTTCTTAAAAAACCCTTCATTCATTAGAGGCCTTCATTCCTCTCTGAAGAGGAAGACATCCAAGAGATTCAGATTGGAAGGGACACTGAATAATCAGTTTTCTCAATATGTCAAGTTTCTACATTGAGGTTATTCATATGGAATCGCTTATCAATGCTGCATCAACTCTGATCTTACATGAGTGTCAGAGGATCCAAAATGAGAAGCAGTCACTTTTGTGTACTTGTGGAGAAGTCTGTAATATGTAGGACAGTTACCAGAAGCATTCACAAACATCAGAATGTCTAGATGCATACAAAGGGCTGTAGTGATACATAAACACTCTGACGCACTGTCAGGACAAATGCCATGAACCAGCCTGTAGCCTGTGCATGTGTGCTGTTACTGTTCTCTTTATAATAACCACATGTCTTTTTCCTCCAATCAGTACTGAATTACAGCTAAGTTTTCCCCCAAGACCTACTGTACTCCTTAAATAACTTTGCCAGGACTACTAGTCACACTATCAATTAATTACCAAAGCTACCTAGTTTTTACAAACAGATTAGAACTCATTTAGAAAGAATGAACATGAAAAGAGGCAAGAAGTCAATGAAAACTGCCAAATGTTACATTATTGCCTCAAGGAAGGAAAACTTGAAATAAAATAAAACTGAGCAAGAGAGGTAGTGATAGAAACTCAGTTCACCTTGAAGCATTCCAGCTTTCTCAGGTTTTGAAGTGTCACATCATCACAGTTTTTTTTTCCCCCTGAAAACCAAGGAGAGGCTATGCGATTGTCAGTGATTGTAATTAATCAAGAAGGAAATTCACAATGTCGTCCCTGCACATTACACAATGCTGCAGAGATCCAACCATTGGGATAATTAGAGTTTGATGTTATTATGCATAGCCGTTCGACAGATCGTCCCAATAATGCCTTGTGGGTTTCCTTTCACATCTCAGAGAATCTTTAATCATCTGTGTTTGTTAGGCATCATTTTATGTGTGACTTTATAGAAGTCACACTAGTAGACGTGGGTATTTCTTTGAAGAGTTATGGAAGATGTTTATGTACTCTGTGAGACTGAAGTATTTCTTGTAAGGAAATATTAGGGTGGGCTGTTGTTACTATCACCCCACATAGGTAATTATTGGAGGAAGTAGGTTAGATTGGCTGAAATCTACTATGAATGAAGTGTGAGATCTGAAGCTAAAAGTAACCTATGAATCCAAATTTATATCAGAAGCACATTGCAAAGATCTAATAGGAAAATGTTAAAGACACGTGAAAGATGAGTGGGTCATACCCAATAATTCATGGAAATCTTTGGACAGATTTCTCAAAATGACCTTCAAAATGTGCCCTTCCCAGCCTCTCCTGGACCACTCCTCACACCTGCCTCCCAGCCTCTCTTGGACCACTTCTCTTACCTGCCTCCTAGCCTCTCCTGGACCACTCCCCACACCTGCCTCCCAGCCTGTCCTGGACCACTCCCCACACCTGCTTCCCAGCCTCTTCTGGACCACTCCTCACACCTGCTTTCCTCCATCTTCATCTGTATTTGCCTCTCCTTTTGCTTTGAGTATTCATATGAGATGGCCTGACAGAGTCCTTCCGTGTGCTTTTTCTTTCTCTGAATAGTTAACATCCTTCATATTCTGTTCAAAGGTTACACTGTAGGAGACTCATCCCCAATAACCCTTCATTATGCCTGATGATGTAGGCAGTCCTTTAGAAAATCTTTTATTCCATGACAGTTTCATAGAGGAATGTGATACACAATAATGCTTCCACACTCTCTTATCCTCTTCCCATCCTGACCTCCCATCGTCTTACTGTTGCCAACTGCCTATCCCATTTTTTGTTTCTTCTTTGATTCATTATGTTTAACCAGGACCACTCTCCTGTGCACGGTATGAGGCTATCCACTGAAGCAGGAGAAGCCCTGTCAGTCCCTGAAGACAATGGCTTCTCCTGCCTTGAAGCTCTTGACAGAGTCGTCCTTTTTGTGACTCCAAGAACACTCAGTTCATCCTTCTATTAAAAATTGATGTAGTGCTAACTTTTCTCTAAAGTCGTGAGTGGAGATACAAGCTTTATGTTCTTTCTTTTCTGTACTTTTGTTTGTTTGTTTATTTATTTATTTATTTGTTTGTTTGTTTATATCTCCTCTTGACTTACCAAACAGCCTGGAACATACTTGGCTTCCAATAAACAATTGTCAAAATAAGTCAAGGAATGAGACAAAGAAAGTCAAGTGAATATGACAGAAGTTAAGACATGAAAAATTTGGCAGGGTTTTCCCATGTCTAACACTTCAGTCAGACAGTATTTTTTTCATACCTAAGGCATGTTTTCTGAGTAGCTATGCTCATCATAAAGGCAAATGCTTTCATATTGACATGTGATAGATGTCTTCAACCCCTGTCCAAGTCTCTCCATGTGTCTACATCGCAAACAGCTTGGCCAGAAATGTATGCTGAACTTTTCTGACCTGTTAGTTCTCCTAGTCTATTTCTTCCTCCTCAAGCAAGTACCCTTTCTCCTTTGAGTCCCATGTTCTCTCAGCTACTTTCTAACACCATCTACTGACCTCATGGTCACTTTCTTTATGAGGTCTTTGACTCCTCCCACACCATGATGCCTAGCTGCTTCTCAGCATTTATAAAGGTGATTTCAGGTTTTGTACATACGTTCATACCTTACCCATGAATGATGGTCTGAAAGTACGAACATACATCACCACTAACAATTTTGTACTCCAGCATCTATTCTCCCCTAACTGATTCACTGATTTTCTACGGTTTTCCTGCCACAACACTTGTTCTCTGACACCAGCAAACCTCCAGGAACCATCTGCCACTTGCCCTGAAATACCCTCTGCCCTTCTGTTGATCACTGCCGGGTACAGGTTCTAGGCTGCTTGCCATATCACATCTCTTCCTTTGTCTGTCTCTTGTTTCTCCTTTCCCTAAAAAGTTTAGTAACTAGAACTGACACATTAATGCAGATGTGAGCTGCCGAGGAGATGGAAGTGGGAGACGATCTCTCTCTTGATCTTGGCAAAGTGCTTTTGACACAGAGTCCGAGACTGTATTAAAGTGGTTCACAGCCGACTTGACTTGCACTGTGATCATACTGAATTTGCCTTCAAAGTAATGACTTTGAGCAGCTGTCAGACCAAGGCTCTTCCACCTAGATTTTATATAATTGGCTGTGGAACTACTTTATTTCTATGGAATTTCAACCTTAAGGATTATTACAAGTCAATACTAACAATTTTGACCTTGGTTATGTAATGCTATTAATCTTTCTCTCGTAGGCTTATGTCTTTTATAGTTTTGATCAAATGGAGATTGACACTCAGAGGACAGAAGCTTGTGAATGACCATGCAGAGGATATGTGCCCAGTCAAGCTTGAAGGCTCCGACTCCACACTTCTCAAACTGACAGGAAACAACAGCTGGTGGCAGACTGTAGACACCAGAATGTACTCAGTGCCCCAGGATTCATTTAAAGTCCATTCTAGGTAGATCAAACCTTATAGATTTGATAGACACTTGTAGGTAGTCCAATTTCACTCAGTGACTTAGGGAAAAATATAGTTTGGTTGACAGGTTATTTGAAATATTTTAATGTTATAAAATCTTTAATGCTATAACTTTTTAACTAACTATATGATAACATTTTTAGCTCTTGAACTTTTCCTATTGACAGAATTTACTGGTGTTTTAACCTTAGGATTGATAATGTCTGAGGGGTATCCACCTTGCTGCACTTTTCAATGTCTTCCCTAGTGGTTTCTGAAGAAAATTACCAGACACCATATAAACCCAATATGTAATGAGAAACACTGGTAGTCCTTCAACACTGTATGCAGATTAAAAAGTCCATCGAAGAAGGTTTATTTTGACCTTGCTTTTTCTAAAGAAGGCCCTATTTTCCTGCATAAAGTACACAAAACATTTACTAACGTATTCTACACCTTATATAAATATGCTTAGTATTATAAACCATTAAAATTTGGTGTACTAACCTTACAAGAACTGTTCTCCTTTGTTTTGAAAATGATAATAGTAAGTCTATCTCTAGGACTTTGATCCTCTTGAAGAGTTTCCCTTTTTCCCCTAAATTACATTGTAATGGTATTGTGATGCCATCTGCTAGGTTACTGATTGCTCTGTACTGTTATTTGGCAAGCTTTGTTTAAGCCTTGAGGTCTACCCTTAAAATCTCCAACCCCGCGCGCGCGTGTTTTCTAACCCACTGAAGTACTTTTTATAATGACTTCTGCTTGTGCAAAGCCAGCTTTCTATTTCTAAATTGCATTCACAGCCTTAACACTATCAACCGGAAGACAGTTTCTCTTGGAAAAATACAGGGAGCCTTCTTTTTTCTCTTCATTAGCACCTAGTCTAACAAAGCCTCAGCATGCAGGGAGGGCTGCTTCTCTCAAACCCCATCGTCCACATTGTCATTGTTCCTTATTGTGCAGCTTCAGCTAATCCTGGATTATTCCGGGTTTTGATTACTAATTTAAGGTTTATGGGATGTGTCTTCAATACTTCCCAAACCTGTCTACCCCTTTTAAATACATTTAAAAGTTAATAGCTAGGAGACCACGGCACAGGCCCCTGATTCCTCACTCTCTCAGCACATAGATCAGCATGACGGAGAATTCAATTTCTGGCTTTAGCGAGCACCTGGGCCCTATTTGCACACTTGTCCTCTTAGGCAGCATTTTTACCTGGCCACTGCAGATGCTGAGATAAAAGTCGATCTGTGGTCCCACTCACCTGCATCGCTTTACAGAGCTGAACTGAGCATGCCTCTCTTCCTAAGGAGCTCACCACCATCGGCCAGTGAGAACCTAGGAAGGGCTGAGTACTCTGTTTTTAGTGAAACGCTTTAACTCAAGAGCTCCGAATTCATATTCTTTTTTTTTTTTTTTTTGGTTTTTCAAGACAGGGTTTCTCTGTGTAGCTTTGCGCCTTTCCTGGAGCTCACTTGGTAGCCCAGGCTGGCCTCAAACTCACAGAGATCCGCCTGCCTCTGCCTCCCGAGTGCTGGGATTAAAGGTGTGCGCCACCAACGCCCGGCTCTGAATTCATATTCTTAATTATGTAAATCTTGCCATAAAAACAGGAGGAGAAACTGCAGGTGGGATGTATTGTATGAGAGAAGAATACCAAAAACCAAAAACCAAAATATACCCCACAAAAATCAACTTCAAACGTTTCTGTCAGTTTTCCTTTTCAGCTAGCAAATATTTAGTATAATTCTGTCATACATAAGAAGTAAGTTAATATGTAACAATTTTTTTTAAAAAAAACTTAATTGTTTTGTTCTCTTTCACCTGCAGATTTGAGAGCAAAATGAAGAAATGTATAAGGCAGAGTGGTGGGTCTCTACAACCCCTGTCTATCCACTCACTAAGTGTAGGGACCGAGAAAGAGAGATACTTGTTCTGAGGTTAACTAAACTAAGGGTTATACTGTTAGGCAAATGCACCTTAATGCTTTCTGCTTTCCACAAAAGGCAGCTGATGATGGTTCTTAAGTGCAGTTTATATTTCCTGCTACTTCTTTGGACAAGAACAGCTTTTAATATTTCATAATTTTCTAAATTATTTTATATTTTCCTTTCTACCATTTTCATACCAATTATGCCCATAATCAGTTACGATGCAAAGAATCCATCACAAATGTAAATTATCAGTGGCACGAACATTTAGACAGGCATGTTGAGGCTTCAGAGTAGTTTATCTGGAAGAGGCTAAAGCTAACCTCCCTTAAAATCCAGCAAGGAACAGCAAATGGAATAGACAACAATACTGGTACCACAGGCTTAATACCAGTAAATATGAGGAAACACTAGGGTAAATGGCAATCTTCTAAATAACCTGTAAGTGAAGAGGGGGCTATGAAATTAGCTATCAAAAATGTGGTTTTACAAAATTACCTTATGAGCTATTACAGGAGATAAATTAGTTTTCTAGGGTTGTATTTCCACATAGTTCAAACACTTCTAGGTAGTAAAATATTTTCTATACTAAACATTTTAAAAGATTACATTTCTGGGATATTTGATATTTTCCTGATTTGCAAAATTGATGGTGACTAATCTTTGCTGAGATCTAGCACCACCTTTTAAATATTCTCAATGCTAACACAGCCCTACTATAGTACACATAGGGACTGCTGTATCGTGAAAGTCTGTTTTTCTGTGAAGCCCTCTACTGACCACGTGTAAGTGAATGTGTCAAATTGATTCTTTCTTCCTCCTGTCTTTTGTTCAGCTGGAGAACTTCTCCAGGCCCCCTGCTGCTCGGGCCTGCTTTCTCTAACACCAGCTTCCAATTGACAGATTGAGATCTCTGGTACAAGAGAAAAGTATGCTAGGATTTTCCTTCAAAAAGAAGAGAAATAGGCTCCGAGGAGTGAGTTGTCTAAAGGACAGGAGTCTGAGTAATTTCGAGAACTTGGTGCTCTCTAGTTTCCGATTCAGAAAATTGTGTTTAATTTGAAATTCTTTCTGTATTTAGGAGAGTGAAGATATCACTGTCTCTCGAGTGAGTTGGCTATGGGCACACAGCACCACAGCACTCTTTGAATTTTAAATAAGCTTTCTTTCTTTTTTCTTTTTTTAAAGTTGAGTTTCTTCAATCTAGAGATTCTTTTAGAAGAGAATAAATATCTACGTCTTTTATTGCACGGTGTTCAAGCAGTTCTATTCACTTAATACTTTGAAGTGCAGCATGGGTGTCAATCACAGTTCCCTCTCTAGGAAATGCCCTGTATCTGCTTACTTAGAAGGAAGTAAGATTTCCTTACTGTATTCTTATTAAGAAAGTGGGCATTATTTTCAACAATAAGATCAAAGGGATCAAAGACAAAGGCTCTTTGCCGTCCCAGCCAAAGGCACTTAGATGCCAGGGGAGGGAACGTGCCCAAGAACAATAATGCATGCCATTCCTGTCTAGTGTCACTCAGAGATGTCATCCCAGGCCCCTAAAGATGCTCCCTGGGAGACACCCCGCCCTTTAAAACACACCTCCATATTCTGTGCGAAGGGATCCTTGGGATCACACAGTGTTGAAGAGATTCGATGGTTGCCACGGAAACAGCGCTGACTTATATTCTGAGGGACTGGAAATGTCTGCCGAATAATTGTTAACCTTCCAATGGACCTTCTCACAAGTTCCTGGACATCCACATCATTTATTTCCTAAAAGATAAGAAGTGGAAGAATTAGCAGATTCTTAAATATAGTAGCAGAAACACAAAAGAATGGCTGAGCAGTTATCTGGAGGTACAAAGGAATCAGTTGCCCTAACACATGTGCTTCATATTTAGCTAGCATTCAAATGAAAGTTATGTGCATTTACCAAAATGGTGAATTCATTCATACCTGCTTTCTGTTGCTTTAAACTGTGAACATGTATACCTAAACAAGTCTACATGGACCACGTGGCTTCAATATGCTTTATTAAAAGCAATTTAATAACCAATTATGCTCAAAGCATAAGAGAAAAATATTGAAATTTCACAAAAAAAGATTCAATTATAGCTTATGATTCGTTAATATCTTTCATGATATTTTGTGTACCTAGAAAGGGAGATGCAATGTAAGAAGGATCCATGTTTTGCTTAGCAACAAAAATTGAGAATTTTACACAAACTAAGCAAAGACATCAGAAGGAGAGATTATTTTAAAATACCTTTTTATTGATATCCACATGTTTCTTATTGGAAGAAATGGGTGCTCAGTAACTACTGATGAAAGAATTAACTTCTTGCTGTGGTTGTACATAAACATATGAAGTTCTGTTGATTAGCATGGATTGAATCATGTCAACAAAACCTAGTGCTATGTAAATGAATTTGACTTTGTGTATGTGTGCTTGCCAAACTCTAAGAAATGTATCCTCTATTTCCTTCACCTACATGTAACTGTTTTGAAATTAGATATGAAGATTAGGATCAATAACGGACATAGAAATAATAAAAAATGTTAGTGTTTTATATATACATCTGTCTTACTTGGGACAAGAAAAAAGCGACAAACAGAAATTTCATTTTCTCAGCAGTCTCTACTAAAGCACCCTGTGCTCTGTTATGTCATTTGGAACCTTTTAAGCCAATGAAGCTTTTATGATGAACAGATTATCGGTGTCAACTGAGTCTTAATGCAACGAAAATAAATTATTTGACATGGGATAAGTTATGGACTGCATTCCTGCATATCCAAGGAACCAATACTGAATGATGAAGAGAAACAGACACCTACAAGTGTTTTCTTTTTTTTCTCTGCCATGTTAATTACAATTGTCATTCTTTGTGGCAGGTTAGCCAGAAAACTCATCCACTCTTTATATTCTTTATGAAATATAGGTCTTTCTAAAAATAAAATAGCACCTGCCATATGCTGTATCCATGGCAATATCAGGAAGTTCTAGGTGATTAATCCTTAACATACCATAGACCTTGGCGCTCAGCAGTTTAACTACCCTCCTTCCCCCTTAGTCTGTATCATTTCACGGGCCACCTAAACTTTGTCTGGCGAAAGCCAGGAACTTCGAATTTTCCGTCATCTGCCTACAAAGCAGAATTAAACAGTGTCCAGTCAATTCTATTTTCATATTTGATGTTAATCTAGAATCTTTTAAAGTGGATTATATCAATATTGCTGTGCCATATTTTTCAGTGTTTTAAAATTCCATATTGTATATCCAGGAAGCTTCACCTAGAAGGTAGTGAAAGATACACTGATTTTTTTTAAAAAAATAATGTTAATATGTCGTTCTTATTTCTTAAGCAAATAGTTATTTACCCAAACTTATCAAACACTACAATCTGCATCTTTACCTCACAATGAACTGCAAGCCAGCATATTAAAATCAAAATCTTCAGATAATAAATGCCTACTTTGTATCAGAAAAAATGCTAGTTCCTTCACCTGATATTTCATTTTCTTCTAAAAAAAATGACACCGAATCACTGCTTATTAACATTTTACAAATAATAGCCAAGAAGATTCAAAGCTCTTCATTCAGATTATTTTTATTCATGCAAGATTTTAGAAATGTCACAAAAAAGAAAAGAAGTGATGTACACTAATTATGTAAGAAGCTACAATTCATTACAGTAATTACTTAGATTAATACCCAAGAATGACAGCAGTGAAGACAGTAAACAGACATTATGTTAGCGTTTAGTGATAGTTTCAAAGTGATAGGATCCTCTGTCCCAAGACACTTCCTAAGACCCTCCATCTGGAGACAAACACTCTTCCAGGTCTGTCTCTAAAGGCAGAAATAGCTGGTTGCCATCTAAATGTTCCATAAGATGAAGTTTTCAGTTGTCTAACTTCAAGCAGATCTGAAGAAGCGCCAATTTGAATAGAATATATTTTGTGTGTTATTATTTGAGGAAGGAAAATGAAAGTAATTTCTGAGAGGAAAGAACCTGCCATTCTGTAGGAAACTAACATTTTACTTCCAATTTTAGTTTTGACATCTGACTCCAAAACAATTTCAAGGTAGTGTGGCAGCTTGATCAGGACCTACTTCATACTGACTGGAACTTTCTTCTGCTCTCCAAAAGGTGCCCTTCCAGAGTGGCAGATACAAAGTCATATAAACATTCAATGACAAATAATCAGTTAATCTAAAACACAAATCCTTTCAAAACAGGAAAAAAATTCCCCCAGTAAGTGGCTGTGTTAAATATCAAACTCTTGTGCAAACAAGGTCTACAATGCTCTCTTCTTTTTTTAAGTAACATTTAAATTGTAGGATTTTGAAAACAATCCCATGAGAAACTAGTCTATGAAAAAGGAATGTCTCTTGAGGCCCCAGCACAGCAAATATGCTAACTGATTTCTACAAAGGGATACAGAAACATTCTGATTTTTAAGCGCTATGAAGAATCAGAATTGTAACATTGCCCTTGTTGTCTTTGCTTGCATATATTTAAAAATATACAATTAATACCGCCACAAAAGCAAACAGGTGACTTTTCATTTTTACTGCTTTAGGAACAAAGCATACCATTATTTTTCAAAGACTAATTACAAATAATCATAAATTATTAAAAGTTGAATTAAAATATCCAAGTAAATATTCACTTAACATTAATAGTTGAATATAGTCTGGACTTTGAACTGTGTAAGGCCCATCATGGGAAAAGTCAATAAGTTACCTGGTAAGAACACAATAACAGATATTGCCCAGAACAAATCCTTTATAATTTAGTCATTCCTGAAACCTTGAAGTAGATCAACTTGGGATTGAAATTAACAGAAATTGGGTGGATGGAAAGACTTTTCCATATTTATTAAATCAGTTGACAACCTAAACTAGATCAATTATTTCAGGAAAAAAACAGTTTCTTACTTCTCTTTTCCATTTGTTCCCTCTTTCTCGTTCTTTTATCTCTTCATATTTAATACAGTTCCCGGATCATAGTAAGTATTCAGTAAATTCTGGGAAACTGAAATGTACTGCTTGAACCAATGATAAGGTCTTACTAAAACATCCTTCCATAGAATCAGTAGTTGAAGATTTAATATTCGATCCTTAAGGATGCATTGAAAATGATAAATAATCCTGACAGTAAATTTCACTAATGAGATGTTGCAGTCTGTTATGGTGCAGTTTGAAAAGATTTTTTTTCTAATAGGTTTGTGTTCTTCACGCTGTGGCAGAGATGACCCTGTGACATTTCCAGAAAGTCCAACACTAACATGAAGCACTTTTGAAAACACTATATTGGAATCTGAAATAAAATCAGTAGGAAGAGGAACATAATGGTAATTTCTTGTTTAATTATTAATATAAAGTTCGATTCATCGTTAAAGTATGAAAAAGGGCAAAATAGCTACTATATTTCTGTTTTAAAATTTCAAAACAAGGATCCAAATTCCCAAACTAAAGGCTTTATCTTTAATGTCTTTAACTGCAGTCCTTACTGACTGAGAATAACGGCTTAAACTTGTTGTAGGTCACTGGAATGATACGAGGCATTGGAGGCCAGGGCCAGCATCATCAGGGGCACAGGAGGCTGAGAAGCATCACCTCTGAACCAGGTGAGTTCCTATCTAAGTTCTGGCATTTGTAAAACCAACAAAGCATAAAGCCATTTGCTCTAGGGGCCTGAAGGAAGGCTATCACTGATATGGAAAGCCTGCTGTGAGGTGGACCCACTGAGTGCAGGGAGAATAAAACAGCGTCCCCAAGTCCTAACTTGATTGATTGCTCCCTGTGAGCTGGCACAGCCTCTCATTAGTACCACGTACTTGGTGCAAATTAAAACAAAATGTATTGTTTTTCAAGTTTCTACAACTTGTGCCATAATGCACAATGTCAACTTTGATTTATAATCCCTTTCTATGAAACGATTGGTGCAATAAGATTAAATAAATTTTTTGCAACCTGTTTTAAAATTAGCTGCTAAACCGTAGTTATGCAAACTGAACTACAAAAAAAAAATCACTTTCTCCTGTTCAGTCAAATGGGCATTTGCATATGGGTGAGGGTTTGTTATTTTGGGAGATATTCAACTTCTTAACAAATTTGAAAAATTCATTTTTTTCCTTTTATTGAAATTGGGGTAAATCATGATTCTTCTATTAATTTTTATAATAGGCATGTAAGTGAAAAAAAATGAGAGACAAAGATATGGGTCAAATTTCCTGAAGACGACTTCAAGACAATGAGCTGACTGAATGAAACTGGATAGAAAGGAAGAGCTGACCTTGGGATGTACTGGCTGATAAAACTTTTCCTTGCAAATATGTTCATTCTTTGTGCTTCTAACTGATTCAGATCAAAACAATAGCTGATGTAAATGGCACAGACTGTGAACTTTTTTTTTTTTGGTTCTATACAGTTTTGACTTGCTAGAGAGAAATGGTACATTCCTCATGGACTAGAAAATATGACCCTGAGTAAAACACAGTAAGGGTTTCAAGACAGTAAACATGAGGCTACCATTGGAAGCATTTATAGCAAAGTCTTCAGGTTGAACAAATAATTGAGGTCTTCTATCACCTTCTGCAGTGCTAATATTGAATGAGTAATTGACTAGTTAGATTTATTTGTTTATTGGATACTTTCTTTTGCAAGGTGGTAGCTAAGACATCATCATTGATGTTAGTCTACTCAACTATGTTTGTATAATATAGCTTGTAAGACGATGAAAAGGAACTTTCCTCTGAAGTAAGAGTTGACCTTTGAACACTATCCACGTTCACACTTTCAGAATTCAAGTATCACTGTAAGAGAACACTGGATACAGAAAAAGAAATACAATAAGGCTACCCCAAAAGGTCGAAAAGAATGACCCTCCCATTTAAAGGGTTGTATTAATTTGTTTGATTACCCTCTAAGGAGACAAGAAGCTACTTTTATCTTCCTAGCTGGCTTTGTGGACACAAACAAGTTAGAAGAACCCTGTTTGATCTGCTGCTGGAAACCCATGTGGTCTTTAAGAGAAGTTGGGTGTGAGAGGAAGACAGGGGTTAGGAGGATTCCTTATTTACAAAGAAAAAGAAATCTACAAAATAATTAAACTAAAGACAACAGAGATTTCAAAAATATAACTGAAAAGGAGAATTATTGAAATAAAACAAACCTCAAAGCAACTGAAGGTTACATTGGTAAGACCGCTATTACAATCCCATTCTTTCCACTTAATCATTTTTTGATACTTGGTGGATTATTTAATATCTTCAAATTTTAGCTTTCTTTTAGAAAAAACAAAAATGTGGATGCCTATCTGAAAAGTTATGAAAGCTCACTAAACTCTTCTGATTGTTGGTTTTCGTTCTAGTCTGGTACATAATCATTCAGACAGAAACTTTAGAAGCATGACGAGAAGGTCATTGAAGAGAGATCTTGTGCACCCAGACTGCCTGTACGAATCTCCAAAAAAAATTACGTAAGAAATATAGTGACAAATCATAGAAGCCAAAAGATTGGCACTCCCAGACCAGATGGGGAGATGGGCTTCAGTATCTTTACCCTGAGCTAAAAAGAGTGAAACCTTGTGTAGGAGAAACATTGGAACAGGAGTATTTGATTTTTCTGTTTGGAGAGGAAAAGCAATTATGTCCTACAGCCCTCCACTATACCCCTGTCACTTCCATAATCAATCAAGTTACAGGAGAGTGATGGTGAGGTGTGACAGGAAAAGGTGGCTACTGTGGCAGCCTTTTTTTGAGTCACTCTTTAGGATTTGTTAAGATGGCACCTTACTGAATTCTCTTTGTAAACTCCAGGGCAAAAGAGCTACACATATAGTACAGGAAGGTTGTATTAGGTGCAAAGGAAACAAAGGAAACACCAACTTCTAAGAGAGCAAATGGTAGTCCTAGACTATAGGAGGATTTCTGGTGGTTAGATAAGAGCCAGCATCCCACAGGAACTTGTGAATCCAGTTTTCCTCTACCAAAAGGAGCCATTTCTCTTATCACTGGCAGAAGAGACAAATGGCCACTTGTGGTGCCTATTAGCTTACAAAGCACATGCTGGCCTCTAGGTTCCTTCAGTATCAAAAATACTTGTTATGTCATATTTCAAAGTCCATGTTAGCATCCTAGCCCTTTTCCTAACTCCCTTAAACCTAAACTTCCTCCAGCTCACTGGCTTCCCTTCCCACAGCTACTCATTTTCCTTATAACTCTATTTCTCAATATCACTCTTTGTTCTCTCTCTCTCTCTCTCTCTCTCTCTCTCTCTCTCTCTCTCTCTCTCTCTCTCTCTCCTCTCTTCCCATCTTTCCCCTCTTTTCTTCATTCTCTGGTCCTTTCTGTCCATCACTGTTCTTATCTTGCTCCTTTCTTGGCCAGACCCAGTCTGCTGACTATGCTCAGTGTTTTACTCTCTCTGTGCTCTGGACTCTTACAGGTGCCTCTGGCTATTATATCTCTCACATCTACAATAAAAATCTTCCCCTTAACCATACCATGGAAAGGTCATGCTGTCAGTTTATACAATAAGTCCATTGTAACAGATAACAAGGCAAGGTGAAATCTATTTTGTTGACTGCAAAACCAAAATTTTTATTTAAAAGGCTATGTTGTCCCTAAAACAATTTTATCATCATATAATTCCACCAGTGGCATTGGTACATAAATACCCTATCTGTTTATAAATAAGAGGTAGGGTTAGTCAACATATCCTTCTGAGGACATAGCATGATGCCAGGTGTAGTCATACTATTTGTCCAGGTCTGGTCTGTTGTTTTCTTTGCTGATCTTGACTGGCAAATGCTAAGGAAACAACCTTCTTAAATTGTAACATACTCTTCATCCTTTGTATTGCCTTTGCAAAATGTTAGGAAAACTTTCTAAAGGAACTTGAAAAGTCTTTGGATTTTTAAAACAGTTATGTTTCTTTGTGGAAAAAAATCTGTTCTTTGTTGATTCATGTTCATGCTGAACCATTAAATCCTCACGTAGGGAGATAGATATGAAAGTTTTTAAAAAAGACATTAAAATACAAATGGAACGCAGACTGTCCCCTGGGGGAGATTCACATTGCTTACAAAGAAAAACTGAACTTTTCATAAAGATGATCTCTCTAAGTAGGCAGTGCATGCAACAGGAAAAGCTAAAAGACACTCAGTAGGAAGGCTTTTTCCATTTATTTAATTCAGATTAAAAAAAAACCAACAAAAAACCTTGGTTCTATTTTTATTGGAGAGTATTTATGCAGGACACTGAACCTTTACTTCCTGTTCTGCTCCCTCTTAGAGGTGAAGGCCTACTGAGACTCCATGTGTGAAAAAGTGGTGGTTGATAGCAGGAGTGGGGTGGCTTTACCTCATTTATAATGATCCAGTGACAGTCAAAAGCAACCAGATTAGTCTCCACCACCTAGAAGAGAAAACAAACACGTCATCAGAGTTAATCATGAAGACAGAGGCACTCTGAAGGGATCCACTCCGTAAATGGACAAAAACACTGTCATCAAAGTCGGGAATCAATTACAGATGGAAGCCATCAGCAAAGCTGTGTAATGCAGCAATGCTTGCTGGCAGGTGGGCAGGGGACTCGATAAATAAACTGGAAGAAAACATTTATCAGTGTCAGAAAAATGAAAATTTAAAAAGGAAAACCATTTAAATAATAATGTTTCTAGATTTCACAGATTTCAGAGCTCACATCATATCCCTTGTTCTAAATACATTTCAGTGCTGGTATATACCTAATAAATATCTAAGTAGTATTATAATCTCATTTGATCACAACTTAATGCTTTTAGCATCTCTCTATGTGTGCTCCTGTTCTGAGTAAACTATTCTGAAAAATGGTTGTGTTGTATTTGAGGTAGTTTCGGTTCTAAAGTTAAACTGTAAAATAGTAAAAGCAATTCATATCACATTCACAATAAGTTATAGCTAGGAAATTTTTGTAGCTTTTAGGCTGATAAAATGTAAAAATGGATAAGCAATATGTAAGCAACAATCTTGTTGTTTGTTTTTGAGACAGGATCTCACTATGTAGCCCTGGTCAATGACTAGGAACACATGTTTTGACCTAGACCAGACTGACCTTAAACTCATAGAGTTCATGCCAATTAGAGTTGTGGAATATCATGCTTGATGGGGTAGCAATCTTGGCTGATAAACTTTGAATATTTGACATAGGCCAAAAATAGGCTTAGTAAACTCTGAACAAACGTGTGTGTGTCTGAATATGTGTCTGTATGCTTGCAATTGCATATGTGTATGTATGTAAGTACGTATGTTC